>OVBA01004991.1:0-21435 GCA_900406435.1 Lepidium aucheri
CACCCAAAAAGTTAGCCGACCCCGGTACCTTTACTATCCCGTGCTCTCTTGAAATGCTATCCTTCAGCAATTGCTTGTGTGACTTAGGAGCCTCGATAAGTCTCATACCCCTCTTGGTTGCAAAAAGGTTGGGGTTCGGTATGTTTAAAGCATGTAAAATCTCGTTGATACTCACCGACCGATCTAGGAGGATACCACATGGGATGCTTGAAGATTTGCCGGTTAACGCGGGAGGAGTACAAATCCCAATGTACTAGAGATGAATCAAGAACCAAATGATTCTCTGCTCTTTGGTAGACCCTTCTTGGCCACGGCTGGAGGTTTGATTGACGTGAGAAATGGAACTATAGAGCTTAACTTGGGAGAAGACATCAAAATGAAGTTCCACATAGAGAGTGTACTAAGGAAACCTACTATTGACAATCAGGCATTTTGGATCCAAGAGACAGATGATCTTGAAAATGAGCTGCTTGAGGAGTTGCTTATAAAAGATCAATTGCAAGTGGTACTAACCGCACCAATCTAAGATAGGTACTTACGGGTCGATGCGGAACTTTATATGGCACTTTGACACTTATTAACCACAAAGGAGTACGATGTTGATTGAAGAGCTGGTGGAGTTAGGAGTCAAGAATAAGCAAGCAGGAGAGCTGATCTCAACCGTCTCGACAGTCCATGGACTAGCTAAGCACTCGGTCATGCACCTCACCACCAATGGGACTGAGGAGATCCTTGAGGGAACTCAAGACGATTGGTCCGAGATCAAGGCACCAAAAGTGGAGTTAAAAACGCTTCCCGCAGGGCTAAGGTGCGCTTTCTTAGGACCTAACTCTACATATCCAGTGATTGTTAATGACGCCTTGAATGATGAAGAATTTTAAATGTTGCCATCCAAACTTAAATGATTTAGAAGAGCTATAGGGAATTCACTTGAGGATATTAAAGGAATCTCACCTAGTTTTTGCGTGCATAGAATTTACTTAGAAGATGAGTCTCACTCTAGTGTAGATCCCCAAAGAAGATTAAATCCAAACCCGAAAGAAGTTGTGAAAAAAGAAATCCTTAAATTGCTTGATGTGGATGAAATCTGATAGCAAGTGGGTTTCACCGGTTCATTGTGTCCCAAAAAAGGGAGGTATCACTGTGGTTAAAATGATAAAAACGAAATGATACCAACTAGAACTATAACGGGGCATATGATGTGTATAGACTATAGGAGGCTTAACTCACCTACTAGGAAAGATCACTTTCCATTGCCTTTCATTGATCAAATGGTAGAACGCCTAGCTAATCATAAAGTTTATTGCTTTCTAGATGAGTATAGTGGATTCTTTCAGATCCCTATACAGCCAGATGATCAAGAGAAAACAACCTTTACTTGCCCTTATGGAAATTTTGCTTATAAAAAAATGCCATTTGGACTTTGTAATGCTCCCGTAACTTTTCAACGTTGCACGATGTCTATATTCTCAGATTTAATCGAGGAGATGGTGGAAGTCTTTATGGATGACTTCTCCGTCTATGGCTCCTCCTTTTCCTCTCGTTTGTCAAATCTATGCAGGGTATTGAGCAGGTGCATAGGGACCAACTTGATACTTAACAGGGAGAAATGTCACTTCATGGTCAAGGAAGGGATCGTTTTGGGACATAAGATTTCCGAGAAAAGGATTGAGGTGGATAGGCTAAGATAGATGTCATGGTTCAGTTACAACCCTCTAAGACGGTAAAAGACATTACAAGTTCTTGGGTCATGCTGGGTTTTATAGGAGGTTCATCAAGGATTTCTCAAAGATAGCTCGGCCGCTCACTCGCCTGTTATGCAAAAAGGCAGAGTTTTTATTTGATGAAGAGTGTATGGAAGCCTTTAAAACCATCAAGACAGCCCTTGTCTCAGCACCGATTGTCCAAGGACCAGACTAGAGTCTACCATTTGAGATCATGTGTGACGCTAGTGACTATGCGGTAGGAGCGGTTCTTGGACAAAAGAAGGATAAGAAATTGAATGTCATCTACTACACGAGTAGGACACTCGATGATGCCCAAGTCAAGTATGGAACAACTGAGAAGGAGCTGCTGGCTGTTGTCTTTGCATTTGAGAAATTCAAATCCTACCTAATCGGTTCCAAGGTTACCTTCCATACGGACCATGCAGCTTTGAAATATCTCATGAAGAAAAAGGATGCAAAGCCAAGGCTCCTTAAATGGATACTTCTCTTCATAATTCAATAATTCACAAGGATTGTTTGTGCCTCCAAGAAAGATTGGGCAACTAAGCTTGATGACACACTTTGGGCATACCGAACTGCCTACAAGACACCAATAGGAAGAACACCGTTTCAACTACTATATGGCAAGTCATGTCACCTCCCAGTAGAGATCGAATATAAGGCAGTATGGGCAACAAAATTGCTAAACTTTGACCTGAAAACAACCTAATAAAAACGGTTGATCAACATTCACGAGCTAGAAGAAATACAAATTGACGCCTATGAAAGCTCCAAGATTTATAAAGAAAGGACAAAGGCCTTCCATGACAAAAAGATAGCACAGAAAGTGATCTCAGGTGGAGACTGAGTGATATTATTTAACTCAAGGCTAAAATTATTCCTCGGAAAGCTAAAATCAAGATGGACCAGTCCGTTTGAGGTTAAGGAAGTCCTATCGTTAGGAGCAATTACTTTGATCAGTAAAAACGGAGAACCATTCACGGTGAACAGGCACAGGGTTAAACCTTACGTGGGAAACGAAGAAATTCCAAAGAGGACTATGGCAGTCCTTGACGAGCCTTGTTAGTTTTGAGCGAGGAGACAGTCGAGATTCAGACTATAAACAAGCTCACTTGGGAGGAAGTCCCATGGATATCCTTTTATATACCTTAGTTTAATTAATTTTTATCTTTTTCATGCATTTATCTTTGGTTGTAGGAGAGTTCCTCAGGTTTAGACCAGATTCAAGGGATAAAAAGCAGGAGATGTAGATTTCTGTCGGAGAAAGAATGGTGAGGGAAGGAACAAAGGCACCAGATTTCTCAGCAGTAACAAGTACAGCCAGCTATCCAAAATCTAGCCCGTGAAATGGTCCCCACCAGTCAAATTGTACGCCCCGGAAGACAAGGACAATCAAACTTATCTAACGATGGAGAACCATCCAAGCACTCAAGATTCAAAATCAAGGGCTAGGGTGAGGTCAAAATTGAATAAGACCTCGGGACCAGAGATGCTCCCACCCAAGAACCCAGTCTTCTCCATTGGAAGCATAAATCATCTCTGCATCCTCGCCATCCTCCTCTCATCCTTTTTCCCCTTCCCTCAAAGCAAATCTCATGCTCACAAGAGGAATACCGAGAACCAAACACAAGGGTGAGGGTGAAAAAGACAAGGAATCTAAAAATGGCGAGCAAGAATGGAGAAGATGAGGTCATGAGAAATTTTGGAAGCTAGAACATCTCGCATCTCGTGAATAAAAATTAAGCGAGCAAAATGGACAACTCGGTCATACCACCAAATCAACCATTCCGCCGCACTGCACGCATATTAGTGGGAGGGACTAAGTCATGGAGACTATCCGATGTCCAAAGGAGGATCGATAACGAGCACAACAACATCTTTGTCCTCGTGCAAGAGGAAACTAGCTTAACGAGTCTCCGAATGCTGCTCCCTCACATAAACTCCTCGCCCAAACAGACAAGGTGTTGCTCCAAGCGCATAGAGGATATCATAAGAAAAAAGGCCCTCGTATGCTGAACTCACAACGAGTGGGGAGGATTCCGACTCGTAGGTACCAAACTCCAACCCTTTATACATACATCTTTATTCTTAGTTGATTTTCGTTTTTGTTTGTCTAGACAACTTTCTCTGACTTGTATACACACAAGGGACTGTGTGATTTAAGCTTGGGGGAGGGGTCTAGAGTACTCTCACAATGTTTCTTGTGATCTTATTTTCTATTTTGCATGCATTCGTTTAGGTTGTAAAAATCCGGTTAGATTCTTCTTTGTGCATTTGATTGTTGCATTTCATGGCACTTAAGGCATAGAAAAACCATAAAAATTTGAATTTTTTTAAAAAGACCTAAAAATAGAGTAATCATGTAGTTGCATCCATTTAGACTTTTTTTAGGTTGCATTCACTTAGGACTCATGCATCCGAACTTGTTATGTGGGAATGATCTTGATGATGAGAAAATCTTGATAAGTTAAGCTAAGTAACCATTGTGAATGCTCTTGATTGGTAGATAGCTGTTTTGGAAAGTTTTTGGGCGGATAATCACCTTGGTGAACTTTGCTTGGGTTGTGTTTTGAATAGGTCTAGTTTGATTCCTTCTTAAACTGAACTTAAACTTCCGATCTATAGCCTAGAGATGCATCAATACCTTCTTTCCCTTTTTTTTGCATGATCTAAAAGTGTGTGTTTGGTAAAATCCTCTCAAGAGTTAAGTGGAAAATTAAGCTGCCCGCAAAGAACTTAAACCGAGTAAGTGGTAAAGGTGAAGCGGCTGGAAGGATGCGTAACCCCGTAGCCTTTCACGTCCGTGTATATCCGCTAACTTACTCCAAATGCGGGTTGGTGGAGCAACTCTGAGGAGAATGATCGATCGATCGTGTGATGTGAGGTTGTTTAATGGGTCGAGCGCAGCTCTCATTATGGAGAGTGATCGATCGATCATGAGGTTGATTGCTCGATCAACATTTTTTGGCTTCAATTCCAGAAACTGCTCCTATTCATCCTGAACCATGCTCTGCGGATATAATCCGAATTAAACGTATTTTCCACCTGAAAAGATTCTAAAAGGAAGACAAACGTTCTGAAAACATGCGAATTAGTGAGCTTAAAACCGATAAAAATGAGGTATATCAGATTCACTAAAATCATTCTCAATCTTGGAGAGAATGGAGAATTGCGGGCTTGGGATAGGATTCGTCCAATCTCTGGTGCTGAGATGGTTGCCTGATGGAACTGAGAACTTATCTCTACCATCATTCTAAAGACGGTAGCAGCATCTAGCATTGTTGGCGTTTGTTTCCCAGCAACATGCTGAGTAGGAGTGTTTTGCATAGAGCGCTGACCCTATCTCAGAACATTTGTCAGCAATATACGCGGCATAATCCTGAACAAGTTCATCTACAAACTAGCGAGTACTTCCTTATTTGGTCTTCCAGTTTGTTCTGGTGGCGGTTTGATTTCGCTCATTCTGGCCCTTGCTTCGGTTGAAGCGTTTTGTGTTCCTTCGATCTGCTGCTTCTTGTAGTGCTAGAAAGTTTTGTACCATAACCTCAAGCAATGTTGGCTCTGTGGGTGGCCCGGGGTGTTCAGAGACTTCTCGAGATTCTTTTCGATTGATCTCCTGTGTTTGAACAGAGTTCAGAGTTGATTTGAGAGTTAGGTCTTTTTGTTCCTAGAGCGGATTAGGAACTTTTTGTTCGAGAGAAAGATTCGTAAAGTTGTCTCCTCACATCCTTGTGATTGGCAATCTTCTAGTTTCTCCCGCTTAAAGAATTCTATCTTCCCCACAGACGGCGCCAACTGTTTGAGCAGATTTTAGCACTGATAAAAGACTTTTTGCTACTTCTATCAAATTAATTGAGCATAGTGGTAAATGATGGGAACTATCAAACCAAATACTCAGAGATTCTTGTAAACAACTTATCTACTACTAGATTTTAGTCCAAGCAACCTACCATACTGTCACTATGATAGATATGATATTTAGATGAGCTTGCAAACTAGAGAATATGACTAAATACACAAAAAGACAAAATAAGAACATAATTTAAATGATCAAAACAGAGAAATAACTTAAAGATAGAGCACAACAATTACAATAAGATAGAAATTAAACTAAAGGAAAAGATCTAGAGGATAGAGAAGTTGATTGGCGATAAACTCGCCGATCCCAACTCGCCGAACTCTTTTGAGCAATCTCTAGACCGGGACTAGATTAGATCGACCCGCTTTCGTGGTGAAGACCCCTATCCAAATTGGATGATCCATTACAGCCCTAGCCGCAATCAGACCGAATCAGAAGCATTAAGCTTGGCCCAACTCGTCTAACAGCCTTCCCACATGCTAGATCTCTCTTCGGCGGATCAAGCCATCACTAACTACGCACTTCGTCTCTGCTCCCATCGGCGAAAGCCTTAGGTCACGGCCCAAACTGGATCTCTCTTGATCAGGGAGAGATCAGCATTAAGCTTAGCCTAGTTAGAAGAGATCAAAGTTCAGCTCATGGCTAGAACAGCGAGGAAATCAACAAATTCACCTCCGATCACCCTATCCTCGAGATCAAATCGGATCTACTCGCGCCTCATTGTGTGAGGGCAGAGTAGTAGGGTTGATCTAGATTGCATAAACATAAATAGACTTAAATGAAATTGCAGAAAGTAAAGATGAAGAACAAGATGAGCTTAAATCATACACTTCATACAAATTAAAGCATTCAACAAAGAGTACCTTAAACAATGCTAATCATAAAAGCAATAAAAGATAGAGAGAGTTTTTCAGCTAAAAACTACAGATGATTGATAAGAGAGTGATTAGAGGGTATTTATAGGGTTATTTGCATAACCCTAATGGTTAAACCGACTTAAGTTGGTAAACCAGGAATTTTTGCAGGTCTTTCCCTCGGAGTCCTTGCGCGAGCTTGGGCACTGAGGAGTGATTCTTGTCTTGGTCCTCGTGGGTTGAGACTGAGTTAATGGTCCGAGTGTAATCGTTGCGGTGAAAAGATTGATCTCCCTTGCGACAGATTGATCGGGGCTGGTGACTGAGGCATCTTTTCTTGAGCGTTCTGAGGAGTCCTCGCCCTGCGATCCGCGAGGAAGCGATCCGAGGTTGCATGATCTTTTTCATCTAGCAGATGATCCAATTGTCTTTACCTCCAGTTTTAGCTCCTTTTCTTCTCCTTTTCCTAGATAAAACTCCAGCCTCCAAATGCAAATGCAAAGAAAGCAAAACAAACCTAAAAGGACCTAAGTAAACGGAAAATCTATCTAGACAGATGCAAATCAACCTAAAATAAGACTCTAAAACCATCAAAAATCACACACATCATCTCCCCCAAACTTATATCTTGCTTGGTCTCAAGCAAGTGCAATGATCTAAGGTGGAAAAGCTGCCCACAAAGTGGGAACATCTTGTCTAACAAATAACTTGCTTAAGCTAATCCGTAATCCACACGTGGGCTCTATCATTTTGGACACCGCAATGTAATCATCCTTAAACATAGCATTCAACCTATGGATTCCTATCACCTAAGCTGGTCTCTAATGGTACAAGTCTAATTCCTTTTTTCTTTTTGGTGCGGTCCTCAAAAGAGACTAGAGATCAACAAGTATATATTTCAAATTTTCTAAGCTTAGCATGATCATTTTTCAACTTACATGGTTCCGTCTCATTAAAATTTTGCTGCCCGATTATTGATTCTTTCTTTTCTTTTTCTTTTTCTTTTTCGTTTTTATGTGCCCTTTTGGCTTTTCCGAAGTTGGCTTACACAAACATGAAAGGTTACGAGTTTACGCTTCCTTCCAAGTTGCTCCACCAACCCGCATATGGAGTAAGTTAGCCAATATACACGGACGTAAAAGGCTATGGGTTTACGCATCCTTCCACCCGCTTCACCTTTACCACTTACTCGGTTTAAAATCTTTGTGGGCAGCTTAATTTTCCACTTAACTCTTGAGAGGATTTTACCAAACACACACTTTCAGATCATGCAAAACAAAGGGAAAGAAGGTATTGATGCATCTCTAGGATCTAAATTGGAAGTTTAGGTCAGTTTTGGAAGGAATCAAACTAGACCTATTCGAAACACAACCCAAGCAAAGATCACCAAGGCGATGATCCGCCCAAAAACTTTCCAAAACGGCTATCTACCAATCAAGAGCATTCACAATGCTTACTCAGCTTAACTTATCAAGATTTTTCCCATTATCAAGATCATTCCCACAAAATAATTATGGATGCATGAATCCTAAGTGAATGCAACCTAAGGACAAAGCTAAATGGATGCAACTATATGATCACTTTATTTTTTTCATTTTCAAAATTTTTCAAATTTTTATGGTTTTTCTATGCCTTAAGTGCCATGAAATGCAACAAGCAAATGCACAATGAAAAATCCACCAGATTTTTACTTACTTGATGAAACGGATGAAAAATAAACTAAGAATCACAAAACACAAGGTTAGTAACCCCTAGGACCCTCCCCCAGACTTAGATCACACAATCCCTTATGTGAATTAAAGCTAAGAGGTTAACCCTAGGTTGACAAACAGACGATAAGATGTAATGGTATGTACAATGAAAGGAGTAGAGTAGGTACGTAGGAGTTGGAGTCCTCGCCACTCGTTGCGAGTTCAGCATACAAGGGTCCTCCTGTCTTTCCTAGGCTTTGGTTCCTCCCACTAATATGCACACGGTGCGACGGAAAGGTTGATTTGGAGATGCGACCAAATTGTCCTCTTTACTTGCTCCATTTGTATTCGCCGGATGTGAAATGTCCTAACTTCCAAAAGCTCTCCTGATTTCATTTCTCCATTCTTGCTAGCCATTTTACGATTCCTTGTCTTTTTCACTCTCGCCTTTGTATTAGATCCTCAGTTCTTTCTTTGCAAGCATCATTTTTGCTGAGAAGAGGAAGGCGAGGATACAAAAGGATGTTAGCTCTCTGGGAAACAACTTGAGTCTTGAGTTGAATAATAGCACTCGGTCTCCAGCTGAGATCATTTTCTGTGCTATCTTTTTGTCATGGAAATCTTTCATTCTTTCTTTGTAGATCTTGGAGCTCTCTAGGCATCAATTCTTACTTCCTCTAACTCGTGCATGTTGATCAACTGTCTTTCATGGGCTGTCTTTAAATCGAAGCTCAATAGTCTTGTTGCCCACATTGCCTTATAATCAATTTCCACTAAGACGTGACATGACTTGCTATATAGTAGCTGAAATGGTGTTCTTCCTATTGGCATCTTGTAGGCGGTTCGGTATGCCCAAAGTGTATCATCAAGCTTAGTTTCCCAATCTTTCTTGGACGCACAAACTATTCTTGTGAGTATGGATTTAATCTGCCTATTGGAGAGTTCTACTTGCTCGCTGGTTTAAGGGTGATAAGGTGTGGCGACCTTGTGTTTCACCCCATACTTCCTAAGCAAACTCTCAAATGCTTTGTTGATGAAATGTGATCCTCCATCACTAATCACCACTCGTGGAACCCCAAATCTAGGGAAGATGATGGTCTTGAAAAACTTAATCACTATCTTTGCATCATTTGTTGGACTTCCTACCACTTCGACCCATTTGGAGACATAATCTACGACTACCAATATGTACGTGTTTTTGTGTGAAGGCGGGTTGAAGGTCCCATGAAGTCTATTCCCCAACAATCAAATACCTCGATGTGCAAGATCGGTCTTTGAGGCATCTCGTTGTGTTTTCCTATGTTTCCCATTCGTTGACAAGGGTCACACTTTGATATGAATGCTTGAGCATCCTTGAACATAGTAGGCCACCAAAACCCGGCTTTCAAAATCTTCTGACCATTTTGAAAGCTGCGAAATGTCCCCCATATGTAGACCCATGGCAGTGTTCCAACAATCCTTGGACCTCTTCTCCAGCCACACATCGTTTAAACACACCATCTGTTCCTCTGTTGTACAATTACGGCTCATCCCAAAAATAGTGATTTACATCTCTAAAAAACTTCTTCTTTTGATACCCTTCCAAACTCGTAGGTATCTCCCCTACTACCAGGTAATTGACCAAGTCAGCATACCAAGGGAGTACTGATCCCGCAAACTGCCTTTTCCGTGGAGGGTCTTCATTCTGGTCATCCTGTCGCTCCTTGGTGTCCACTACTGCGAGTTGTCCCTGCGTCTAGAGGTTTGAATTGCCATCAGCTGTTCTTCAGGCATGGAGTCATTTATTGGCACTGAGTCTTCTACCATCATTCTTGATAGGTGATCAGCTACACTGTTCTCTATACCCGGTTTATCCACTATTTCCATATCAAACTCTTGGAGAACAAGTATCCATTTAAGGAGCCTCGGCTTTGCATACTTTTTCTTCATTAGGTATTTCAAAGCCGCATGGTCGGTATGGAAGATGACCTTGGAACCAACTAGGTAGGAGCTGAATTTCTCATATGCGAAGACAACAACCACCAGTTCCTTCTTAGTTGTTGCATACTTAATTTGGGCATCATCGAGTGTCCTGCTCGTGTAGTAGATGATATTCAATTTCTTGTCCTTCTTTTGTCCAAGGACCGCTCCTACCGCATAGTCACTAGCGTCGCACATGATCTCGAATGGTAGAGTCCAATCTGGTGCTTGGACAATGGGTGCTGAGACAAGGGCTGACTTGATTGTTTTGATGGCTTCCATACACTCGTCATCAAATGAAAACTTTGCCTCTTTGCATAATAGGCGAGTGAGCGGCCGAGCTATCTCCGAGAAATCCTTGATGAAGCTTCTATAAAACCCAGCATGACCCAAGAAGCTTCTAATGTCCTTTACCATCTTTGCTGGTTGTAACTCAACCATGACATCTATCTTAGCCTGATCAACCTCAATCCCTGTCTCAGAAATCTTATGTCCCAAAATGATCCCTTCCTTGACCATGAAGTGCATTTTTCCCAATTAAGTACCAAGTTGGTCTCCACGCACCTGCTCAATACCCTGCATAGATTTGACAAACAAGAGGAGAAGGAGGAGCCGTAGATGGAGAAATCATCCATTAAGTCTTCCACCATCTCCTCGATTAAACCCGAGAATATAGACATCATGCAACATTGAAAGGTTCCGAGAGCATTACAAATTCCAAATGGCATTTGTCTATAAGCACAAATTCCATAAGGTCAAGTAAAGGTTATTTTCTCTTGGTCATCTGAGTGTATAGGGATTTGAAAGAATCCACTATACCCGACTAAGTAGCAATAAAATTTGTGGTTAGCTAAACGTTCTACCATTTGATTAATGAAAGGCAATGAGAAGTGATCTTTCCTTGTTGTTGAGTTGAGTCTCCTATAATCTTTACACATCTTATGTCCCCTTATAGTTCTAGTTGGTATCATTTCATTTTTATCATTTTTAACCACAGTGATACCTCCATTTTTAGGGACACAACGAACTGGTGAACCCACTTGCTATCAGAGATGGGATAGATTACATCCGCATCAAGCAATTTAAGGATTTCCTTTTTCACACCTTCCTTAAGGTTTGGATTCAATCTTCTTTTGGTTTCTACAGTGGAATGAGACTCATCTTCTAAGTGAATTCTATGTACACAAAAACTAGGTGAGATTCCTTTAATATCCTCTAGAGAATACCCTATAGCTCTTCTAAAGCGTTTAAGTTCAAATAGCAACATTTCAAGCTCTTCATCATTCAAGGAATCATTAACAATCACAGGATATGTAGAATTAGGTCCTAAGAAAGTGTACCTTAGCCCAGCGGGAAGCGTTTTCAATTCCACTTTTGGTGCCTTGAGCTCGAACTAATCGTCTTGAGTTCCCTTAAGGGTCTCCTCGGTGTTTTCCACTGCGAGGTGCATGACTGAGTGCTCAGCTAATCCGTAAACTGTTGTTTGCGGGAGGGTTGAGATATGTCGCCTTGCTTGCTTATCTTTGACTTTTAACTCCACGAGCTCTTCAATCACAACTGAGCTCCTTGGTGATTGATAAGTATCCAAAAGTGATTTATAGAGATCCGCTTCGATCCGCAAGTACCCATCTTGAACTGGTGTGGTTAGTGCAACTTGCAATTGGTATTTTGTGAGCAGTTCCTGAAGCAGCTCATTCTCAAGATCGTCTGTCTCCTGGATCAAAAATGCCTGATTGTCAATAGTGGATTTCTCAACACACTCTCGATGTGGAACTTTATTTTGATGTCCTCACCCAAGTTAAGCTCTATGGTTCCATTCCTCACACCAATCAAAGCTCCGGCTGTGGCTAAGAAAGGTCTACAAAAGAGCAAATGATCTTTTGGTTCTTGATCCATCTTGAGCACAACAAAGTCAGTTGGGATTTGCACTCCTCCAACATTAACCGGTAAATCTTCAAGCATTCCATGTGGTATCCTCCTAGATCGGTCGGCAAGCATCAATGAGATTTTGCATGCTTTGAATATTCTGAACCCTAACCTCTTTGCAACCAAGAGGGGCATGAGACTTATCGAGGCTCCTAGATCACACAAGAAATTGTTGAAGGATAGCATTCCAAGAGAGCACGGGATAGTAAAGGTATCGGGGTCCACTAACTTTTTGGGTGCTTCTTTCCTTAAGATGATTGCACTAATCTCATGTGTCAGTATCACTTCTCCTTCAATCTCCTTAGTACTCTCCTTTACCACGTCTTTTAGGAACTTATGATATGGTGGCATTAACATAAAGGTATCGACCAATGGGATTGGAAACTCGATGTCTTTAATCTATTTGAACAGTTGAGTCTTGTGTTTCTCAGAAATACACTCTTTATGGCTCTACGGGATAGGTAGATAAGGACAAATGGGGAGAAGCGGGTTACTTTTGTGTGAATCTGGTGCTAAAGGTTCGACTCGCTGTGTTGCCTCAGGTGTGGTGGAACATTCTGTCCTTGTTCACCCATGTTGCGAGGCAAACCATCGAGGACCGAGGGTGACTTGAGCTGATCTGTAATCTGTGTTTGAGGATCAACCCCCTTCTTCAACCATACTTTCCTCAATATTAGGAGCCATAGTGTTGGTTTGTTTCACAGCAGACGGTCCATCTTGGCATTCATTATACGGATTTCAGCCTTGCTTGGTGTGGCTGAGTCAGTAGAATAGACCCTACTATTTGCATCACCTTCATTATACTGTTCTTGAGCTTGAACAAGGTTTGCGAAGAGTTCCCATCCAGCAGTTATGTCTTTGTGCCTAAAATTTATGTTGCTCGCTGTGCCCAGTAGCATCTGATACCTCGACATGATCCCTCGGTAGAAAATACTGAGTAAGGACTAAGTTGTGTATCTGTGATGCAGACATTGGGCAACGTAGTCTTTAAATCTTTCCCATGCTTGCGGGATACTCTTCGAGCGCTTTTGAGTATAGTGAAAGATTGTTGTGCTTTGTTTTGTTGTGCGTGAAGGTGAGTAGAACTTGTTCAAGAATACCTTCTTGCACTCGGCCCAAGACATGATTTGACCGGGAGGTAGATGTTTCTCCCAATTTTGTGCTTTCTCCGTGAGTGAAAACAGAAACAGACATAGTCTGAGTGCATCGTTACTCAATCCGTCTATTTGGATGGTACCACACAGCCTTTCAGACTCATCAAGGTGCTCAAGTGGATCTTCGCATTGAAGTCCATGAAATTTGACGCATTGGACCATAGCAATGAGGCTACCCTTGATCTCAAAAGTCTGGTTCGGCACAGGTGGTGGAGTGATTCTGTACCGGGGATATGATGTTTTTGGTTCATCCGCTGCGCCTATCATCCGTGGCGGTGTCTCCGCAGGAATATCGGAGTTGTCCTGATCAGTGTACTTGTCTGCTAATGAAGTGGCCATATCGAGGACAGGGAACGAGGAGTATGAAGTTCCCTAAACTTGGGGTTTGGCAGCGAGTACAGAGGTTGAGCTTAGGATGTTTTTGGTGCCCTCGCGTCTGGCTATCGAGGAGTACCTGCGAGGCCTGCAAGGACAGAAACAACAACTTGTCAATAGGATTGGAGCTTGGTCCTTATAGATCCAAGCTGAGTGAAGCAAAGACAAGTTATAATAGCACTGACACACAACCTGATCCTAAGACTAGTAAACTATAAATTGGAATAAGCAAATCCGATTTGGTAAAGGCGCCAACTTGATAAAAGACTTTTTGCTACTTCTATCTAATCAATTGAGCATAGTGGTAAGTAGATGGGAATTGTCGAACCAAATACTCAGAGATGCTTGTAAACAGCCTATCTACTACTAGATCTTAGTCCAAGGAACCTACCATTATGTCACTATGATAGATTATGATATTTAGATGAGCTTGCAAACTAGAGAATAGGACGAAATACACAAAAATTACAAAATAAGAACATAATTTAAATGATAAAAACAGAGAAATAACATAAAAACAGAGCACAACAATTGCAATAAGATACAAATTAAACTAAAGACAAGGATCTAGAGGATAGGGAGGTTGATCGGCGATAAATTCACCGATCCCAACTCGCTGAACTCTTTTGAGCAATCTCTAGACTGGGACTAGAATAGATCGACCAGCTCTCCCGGTGAAGACGTCTATCCAAATCGGCTGATCCTCTATGGCCCTAGCCGCGATCAGACCAAATCAGAAGCATTAAGCTTAGCCCAACTCGTCTAACAGTCGACCCACATGCTAGATCTCTCTTCGGCGGATAAAGCCATCACTAACTAGGCACTTGGTCTCCGCTCCCGTTGGCGCTAGCCTTAGGTCACGGCCCAAATGAGATCTCTCTTGATCAGGAAGAGATCAACATCAAGCTTAGCCTAGTAAGAAGAGATCGGAGTTCATATTATGGCTAGAACGGCGAGGGAATCAACGGATTCACCTTCGATCACCTTATCCTCGAGATCCAATTGGATCTACTCGCGCCTCATTGTGTGAGAGCGAAGGAATATGGTTGATCTAGATTGCATAAACATAAATATACTTAAATGAAATTGCAGAAAGTAAAGATGAAGAACAAGATGAACTTAAATCATAAACTTCATACAAATTAAAGCATTCAACAAAGAGTACCTTAAACAATGCTAATCATAAAAACAATAAAAGATAGAGAGAGTTTTTCAGCTAAAAACAACAGATGATTGTTAAGAGAGTGATTGGACGGTATTTATAGGGTTATCTAATGGTCAAACCGACTTAAGTTGGTTAACAAGGAATTTCTACAGGTCTTGCCCTCGGAGTCCTTGCGTGAGCTTGGGCACCAAGGAGTGATTCTTTTCTTGGTCGTCATGGGTTGAGACTGAGTGAATGGTCCGAGTATAATCCTTGTGGTTAAGAGATTGATCTTCCCTCGTGACAAATAGGTCGAGGCTGGTGACTGAGACATCTTTTCTTGAGCGTTCTGAGTAGTCCTCGCCCTGCGATCCGCGAGGTAGCGATCCAAGGTTGCACGATATTTTTCGCCTAGCAGCTGATCTAATTGTCCTTAGCTCTAGGTTTAGCTCCTTTTCTGCTCCTTTTCCTAGATAAAACTCCTGACTCCAAATGCAAATGCAAAGAAAACAAAACAAAACTAAAAGGACCTAAGTAAACAAAAAATCTATCTAGACGGATGCAAAACAACCTTAAATACGACTCTAAAACCATCAAAAATCAAACAAATCAAGCACAAAGTGTACTAAGTCCGATTCTGAGATTAAAGAGGAAGAAATGGTGAGGATTCGAATCAATTCAAAGAACAAGGAGATTGCACAATGTAAAGATGCCGAGTGTGATATTAATGCTTATGGTTGAATGCCAAAAAGCCGACCCTCTTTTCAGAGATCTATGCCCCTATTTATAAAGTATAGGGGCGGTTACAACTTATTTGAAACAACAAAAATTACATTTCTGTTTAGACTCAATTTAATCTAAAGATCTTCACTAGATTTTTGGAAATTTTCCTTTTCGAGAATAGGAAAATTTTTATTTCTCTTTTGATGATGTGTCGCGTGAGTTTTTTCATTTAAACGAGTTTGCGGAGAAGACGCTCTTTCAAGATAATAGCAAATGCCCGAGTTTGGTTCTTAATCGAACTGCCGAGTTTGGGACTTAAGAGTTTTTGTTCATTAATTGTTTTCGTAGATTAAAATAGGATCTCATATTCACCTCCAACATCTGCTATGTTATATTATCATCTCTAAATTAAGTAAAGAGACATACTTTTGCTGCTCACGTAAACTTCAAAGTTTATTGTTCTGAGTTAACATGGTCTTTGTTTTGGTTTTAGCTTTATAAAACATGATGGCTTATAGTAGATTTTTCCTCAAAGAAGTAATCAAGAGGCCATTGAAATCTTTTTTGAAACTCAAAAGAACACGAAAAAAGAATCAACCTATGCAACAATACAATGCATTAGATTCCAATAGTTGTTGAACAGCAACCAAATCAGGAAGCACACATTTTTGAATCAAACCTTTGTAATATACTAAGAATTATAAAGACTCTTTTTTATTAGTTTTGGAAACTTACTCAAAACCAAAACTCTCAAAACTCTTAATCTCACAAGTTATGCCACAATTTTGGTATTTCCTTATATAAATAAGATTAGTCCTATTTTTCGATAAAAAACACATGTTTAGATAACTCCTAAAACACATTAATTTAATCTTATCTAACAGTAGATTTCTCTTCAAGTTTTCTTTTTCAAGCTTATCTCAATATTTTCCCCCTTAAACTTGAAATCTTTCTTGTGTCTTAAACTCCAATGAAATCTCTCATTTCTTTAAACTTAATCTTCCTATTTCCTTAGTTAAAATATCGGCCTTTTTTTAATTTCCGGGAACATGTTCAACGTCGATCAAATCATTCTCAACACACTCTCGAATAAAATGAAACCTCTTATGTATGTGTTTACTTCCTCTATGGAAAACCAGATACTTAGTGTTATAGAGGATTTGTTATCAACAAAAATCGGTATCTTCATCCTTTTTTCACATGTGATCTCTTAAGAAGTTCTTGAAACCATATTGCTTGCTTAGCTCTTTCGGTGGCTGCCATGACTTCTGCCTCCCACGAAGACAAAGCAACAATATCTTGCTTGAACATCATGATATTGGATAATCATTAAAGTAAAAGATGTGCCCGGTAATGCTTTTCCCATCATCGACATCCATATTATAGATACTATCACTAAAGCCTTCTAAACCTTTGTTCCCATTCTCACATATAAGTCCATAAGAAAGAGTTCCTCGAAGATACCTTAACACTTGCTTTAAACTTCTTAATGCTTGCATTCGAGTTCTTTTTGATCTTAAAAACCCATTTTAACCCAATTTGTTTTACACCTAAAGGAAGATCAACAAGAGTCCATGTTTTGTTCTTGATGATGGACGAGATTTCAGCTTCACAAGCTTCAATCGAAGCCTTTTCTTGCTTTGCATCTTCAAAGTTCAAAGGTTCTCAGCTAAGGTAAGTAGCAGCCATTCTCCTTTTTTGGCTAAAAGAACATAGTCTTCAAGATAATCAAGCTTTGATTATTGTCTTGTGGATCTCCTAAATTCTACTTTTCCATCTAATACCCCTCTTTATTGCTATCTTGAGATGCTTCTTCATCGACAAATTCATTACAATCAACGTTTGCTTTTTCTTCATCGACAACTTCATCATTGTCATCGTTAGCCTCTTCCACCTAGACAATTATATTGTCACTTGTTGCTACATTGTTCATGATTTCTCCATAAACAATGATATCAGATTTCTCTTCTTTGTTTTCTCTTTTCCAATTCCAACTTTTTGCACTCTTCAAAGACAATATCTTCGCTAATGTTTATTCTTCGATTTGTTGGATCTAACAATCTATAAGCTTTTTATCCAAGTTCTGTCCCAAGATGAATCAATACTTTAGATCTATCATCTAGCTTTTTGACATGAGTAGCTTCAATCTTTGCATACCCTAGACAACCGAAGACAAAACTATGTCCAATGTGCAGTTTCTTTCCTTAAACAATTCATACGGTGTTTGTTCCTTTAGGCACTTTTCAAAACTCTATTTATGGGATAAGTAGCATGCCTTACTGCTTCCACCCATAAGTAATTTGGTAGATCCATATGTTTTAATAAGCTCTGAGTCATACCCATTAGTGTTTGGTTTCTCCTTTCAACAACTCTGTTTTGATGAGAAGAATATGGTGCTGTGAGATGTCTTTGTATTCCACTTTTATCACAAAACATTGAAAACTCATGTGAAATAAAATTGTCTCCACGGTCTGTCGGAACTATTTTCATAGCTCAACCAACTTCCTTTTGGACAATGCTCTTGAAAGTTTTGAATTTCTCAAAGGCTTCACTTTTTTCTTTCAAGAGTAGAACCCACATGAATCTGAAATAATCATCGATCAATACAAATGTATTTTTGTCTCTTGCGAGTGTGGGAGGTATGATTGGACTGCAAAGATCACCATGTATGAGTTCAAGTTATTGCTTGGCACGAAAGCTAGTTGATTTAGGGAAAATCTGTCTCGATCATATAAGATGAGATAGTCTTCTTTCATTCTCACTTCACAACCTGTCTCGGTTGCTTGTCCTAGACTTATGATATTGCTTTTTAAGTATGGGATATAGTAGACATTCAAAAAAACCGTTTGTGTACCACTTTTATCAACGAACATAATCGAACCTGTCCCTTTAATGTCTACTAGTGAATCATCTCCGAATCTAACCTTCCCTGTGATGTTCTTATCAATATTAAGAAAGTATTCTCGATTCCCCATCATCTGATTACTTTCTCTATTATCCAAATACCAAATCTTGTCTGCATTCATTGATTTCTTGTATTTGCTCGGTTCAAATTTTTTCTGATTGAGGAAACTATCTCATGCACAAATAGATCATCTCCTTCTTGTGTGTTATCGTCGACTTTTTCATCTTCAAAAGTCTCTTGTAGCTTTAGAAGTCTATCGCGACATTTAGACGCAAAGTGTCATTTCTTATCAAATCTATAACATACTTGAGATTGATCTCTCTTTTGGTTTTCTCCACGGTCATCTCAACCCCTTCCACGATAATTATTGTTTAATTTAGACACCACAATTTAAGTGATCAGTTAAATACCAAATCAATCATGATTTAATCAATAAATACTTAAAATCGTTGAAGATTTCGAGAAAATACCCTCATAAACATTGCAAAATCTAATGGTATTCTTGTTATATGTAAATGGTATCAAGGCATTTCAAATAATTACTATCTTTATATTATATAGAATTATTTTAATTTAAATGCTGATGTTATATATTGTAATGAATATAGATCTCATAATCAATACATTTATGGCAATAAATTTATAGTATAAAATTGTACATTAAATTATTCGATTATAAATAAAGAATCGAATAACGACGCCAAAAATTTACTATTGTTTCTATAAACAATATACTATTATTGTGCTATATTTGATATTAAATACTAAAGCTATATATTGTAATGAATACAAATTTCAGAATCAATACATTTTTGGCAATAAATTTATAATAAACGTAATCAACGAAAACATTATTATTACATTCAAGAAAAAATATAGCTTAGAAATATAGCTTAGAAACCTTTAGAGGGTAAATGTTTTTAGATAAACTGAAAAAATGAAAAGTGTATTAGTTTTAGGTTCTAAAATAGCAAAAACATGAATTTAATAAATATAATTTAAGAAATATATATTGTAATAAATACAACTTCGTAATCTATAAAGTTTTGACTTTCAAATCTAGTATTTTCTATATCATCTAATATAGTAAAAAATATAGCTTAGAAATCTACCTTAAAAACTTTTAGAGGGTAAAATTTTTAGATAAACTACAAAAATAAAAAGTGTGTTAGTTTCAGGTTATAAAATAACAAAAACATGAATTTAATAAATACAATTTGAGAAATACATATTGTCATAAATAAAATCTTGTAATGTATAAAATTTCGACTATCAAAGTTAGTATTTTCTAAATAAACTAGTATAGTAAAAATTATACCTTAGAAAGCTTTAGAGGATAAAAGCTTTTAGATAAACTGCAAAACTGAAAAGTGTATTAGTTTTTGATAATAAAATTACAAAAACATAAGTTTACTAAAAAAAATTTAATAAAAACATATTGTCATAACTACAATTTCGTAATCTATAAAATTTAAGAAATAATTATTGTCATAATTACAATTTCGTAATCTATAAATTTTGACTATCAAATTTAGTATTTTCTAAATCAACTAATATAGAACTAAATTTACTTGTTGTGTTGATCAAATCATTTTCCCTGGTTGACAGCGAGGACGATTATCGGCAAAGGAGATCTCCGATATCCCACAGTGATCCCTAGAAAAAAGGAGAGAGCTTTTCACAGAGTATTCAGGGCGAGAAATGAGGACGAGTACTGGCAAAAACATGATGCAAATCGAAAGCAGATCGAGGGCGAAATCAGGTGAACAGAGGATAGAAGTGAGATCTGCTTACATTACCAATGATAAAATTCACAAATAGGGAAAAATCAACGATAATTGCCGCAGGTACTTATTCCGGAACTCTGATTTTGATCATTTGGAGCATCCTAGATTCACGTTTCGGCCACTTAGATGACATCAAAGGATTTTCTATTGTAAAGTCCTTTGTTAATTCTCAATGATGCACAACTTATCTAAATTCGATCCAGGGATACATAGTATCCTAACAAGTAATCTGATTGATGAATCTAATAATATAGAAATAACAATATTTCGAAAACTCAATCGTCCCTTTCAAAGGAGTGAGTTTAGTGCTTGTGATAACATTATCCTCACAAACACTGATCTTATCTGGATTCTGACCGGTGTATGGTGGTTTATAAGAGTTTCTTTAATGACAGATATAGGGTTCAAAAGAAAAATTCAAATTGGTCATACTCGTTATCATGACAACCTAGATCTTTTAAATTTTTCAATCTATTGCCTCTCACACAAGGGGAATGACACCATGTTTTGTGATAACATTATCTTCACAAGTACTGGTTTCGTTTTGATCCAGAAGGGTGATGCTCTAGAACTCGGAGAAACAAACATTGGGTGTTGGATATGTATCAATTCAATCCTTATAGTTTTGTTTCAGCTTTTAGATAATTTGATTACACTACTAGATCAACGTCGTCTCTTCGATTCTCAGAAAAGCAAATTATCTAGTTCTGGTTGGTATTCTGAAACGTTGGAGCTTTAAAATCACTATGATATGATTCTAATAGACAATTAGCATCAAGCCGGAACACACTCAAGTTGTAATGGACGTAACCATGACGCCTTTGTTGAGTGGCAGTTGAAAAGGTGCATCTCAAGAAATTTTTGGATGGATTTTCCGGTGGCTGGGAATGTCGTGGAGCCAAACAAAGGTGACACTTAACTCAAGAAACTATGAGGAATTGATGGAAGCGATTTGGATGGCAGCGGAATAGTCGGAAGTTGAAAGGTCGGAAATGAATGAAGTATGAATAGAGAATGGATTGAAGAGAACTACCAAGAGAGATGGAAATCTCTTAGTCTTGTACCTCACTAGTATTCTGGATTTTACACACCAAAGAACTAGCAAGTTTTGATCAAACCCGTGAATTTTATTAGAAAATAAGAAAAAGTTTGATGAAGATTACAACACAGAGACTAGAGTTTATATAACCACAAAAATGGGTGGTGCCATTAAAGAATGGTGCAGTTAAGACTTTGACCCATTTAAAAACATAATTAAATGCATGACAACCCATTCTCGGGACTTGGACAGAATAACTCTTCCTCTTCACTTCTTCACCGGGTTTTATAAA
>OVBA01004992.1:0-21429 GCA_900406435.1 Lepidium aucheri
TTATTTTTAAAAATTAATTATTTCTTTTGATTCGATTTCAATAAAAACATAATATTAAAAAAAATTAACCATTTAAGATTTGATTTTTGTTGGTTTTAAAAAAATGCTT
Organism: Lepidium aucheri; assembly: GCA_900406435.1. NCBI lineage: Eukaryota > Viridiplantae > Streptophyta > Magnoliopsida > Brassicales > Brassicaceae > Lepidium > Lepidium aucheri. The sequence goes on from OVBA01004992.1 coordinate 110, forward strand.
TAACCAATTAAGATTTGATTTTGTTTTTAAAAATAAAATTTTAACCAATTAAAATTTGATTTTTGTTGGTTTAGAAAGACCAATTAAAATTTGATTTTTGCTGCTTTTAAAAACAAATCTTTAACAAATTAAGATTTGATTTTCATTGATTTTTTTAAAATAAATCTTTTGTTGAGATTTTGATAAGAACCTTAATACGATTTTGTTTATATTAACAAATAAAATTATTGGTCAACGTAATAAAAATAACAAAAAATATTATATTGAGAACTTTAACAGATTCATATATTATATAACAAATTAAAAAAATTATCTTTTGATAATATTTGATAAAATTCTTTAACTAATTCTTAATAATATCTTTATCTACATAATATTACCAATTTGTTTTAATTTTAATATAAAAAGACTTTTAACTTATATCTCTATAATAACAAAATCGTAACAATAAGATTTTTCATATCTTTGTAATAAAATAATAGAGATTTTAAATTTTATATATTTTTTGATTGGTCGATTTATTTTAACTAATGAATTTGTCTCAGTAACATTTGTTTAGATAATTTGTCACATTGTTTGGTTTCTTTATCTCTTTGTAGCAATAATTTTTTTGATTTCGTTGATTTTGTTTATAATTTGGTTACTTTTCTGAACTTTAATTTGATTGGTTGTATGTTTGAACCTTGATTTGATTTTATTAGTTATAGTTATTTTAATAAATAAGTTAGTTAAGATTATGATGAGATCTTTAATCAAAGAGAAATCGTTTGTTAACTAAGGGTAATATCATTAATTCAATAGTTAACAAATATCTTATATTTAATTCAGTAATTAGATTTAAAGTTCCTAAATTTATATTGATTGATTAATTTGTTTAAACTAATTAATTTATCATTTTATTTATATAAGATTATTGGTTAAAACAAATTATTTGTTTTTAATGGATTTCAATAAAAACATACAATTGAAAAAAAACTTCAACCAATTAAGATTTGATTTTTGTTAATTTAAAAAACCATTTCATACCAATTAAGATTTGAATTTTTTTGTTAAAAAAGGAAACCTCAACCAATTAAGATTTTAAAATGAAAATCTCTAACCAAATAAAATTTGATTTTCAATAGTTTTTAAAAAAATATTTAACCAATTAAGATTTGATTTTTGTTGGTTTAAAATAAATCTTTTGTTTGGATTTTGATAAGAACTTTAAGATGAGTTTGTTTATTTTAACAAATAAGTTTGTTTATATTTTCATAAAAATTTTAATTTAAATATTATTGTTCAACACAATAGAAAAAAATGTATTTTATTGAAATATTCCTAATTCAAATTCAAATACCTTATATTTAAGAGAAATCAAACAAATGATATTCATAATTCTAATAGAGCAAAAATTTTAACCAAAATCTATATAAAAATATCTCGGGAAAAATTTAACAACAAGAAAGATTTTTTGTACTCTTTTCTTCTCTCGATTTTTGTTTTTCTTCATCGTGTATTTCTCTAAAATTTTTTCATTGAAACCTAACAAATAAACCTAGAGGATTTAAGTAAAAATTCTAAAACTCTAGAAGCTATACACTTAAATACATGTTCAAACGATTGATATGGTTCTTTATGATTTTAAGCTACATTATTAATAATTTATCTATGTGAACACCTTTATAATAACTTAAAATATTTTCTAATTAATTGATATATATATATATATATTAAGGTGGGAACAAAATAGTCTCATAACGCTCCAGTAGAAACAAAATAGCCCCATGTGGGATCCAATACAAAAAAAACTCTATGAAATATGTTTTTTCATCAAATATCTCTTATATAATAAAAGCGTAGCATTAACTTAAATGTTGTGTTATATTGTCTGTTTTGGACTAGGTTGTATTGTTACTAAGAAATATTATCACATAATATTTGTCACGTAATTATATTCTGATAAGATTCTATAACTAATTAATAATTATTATTATCTAGAATAAATATTATTAATTAATTAATTATATTCTAATTATTATTATCACATCTCGCCTACTTTGAGATTATCTTGCCTATTTTGAAATTATCTTTCAAAATTATTCTATTACAATTTTAATCTCTTGAATAATTATATTCCTAATCCTAATCGATATCTATTAAAAACAATCCTCCTAATCCTAATAGGAAAAGTAATAAACAAGATCTATTTAAAACTCACCCTAGGACAATTATCACAATTCTCAAACGACTTGAAATATTTTTCTTACAACGACAAGTCTTTTTTTTTCTCGATTTTTGATTCTTTTAATCATGTCTTTCTCAAAAATTTCTTCGTTGAAACCATGCAAAGAAAATTGGAGAATTAGAGTTAAGATTTTAAGGCTATGGAAAGTATATAATAAAGAGTTTGGTCAAACCATTGATTTGATTCTTTGTGATTATAAGGTATGTTCTTAATATTTTATTTATTTGTATATTAAAATATTTTTAATCTCTATTATAATAAAACCGAAGCGTTGAATTATCCGTATAATTTATAATAATATAATAGAGATTTAAAATCTATGATTGGTCCATTTGTATTAGATAATTAATTTGTCTCAATAAAATTTATTTAGATAATTTGTCACATGATTCAATTGTATTTTTGTCTTTTTGTAGTAATAAATTTTTATTGATTTGATTTGATTGGTTGATTTTTAAATCAGCCATGTTTTTTCCAATTTTTTACAAGAAAATAAGTTTGTTAGGATTATGATAAGATCCTTAATTAAATAGATTTTATTGGTTTGTTAAATTATGATAAGAACATTAACTCAATAGTTAACTAAATACTTTATATCTAGGGAAAATCCAACCAAAGATATTCTCAATCCTAACATAATATAAATTTAAAAAAAGTTATATAAGAGATATCTTGAGACAAATTTAATAATACCAACATCGACACCCTTTTTCTCTCGATTATTGCTTCTTCATCATGTTTTACTCTGAAATTTCTTCATTGAAACATACCATAGAAACTTGGAAGATTAAAGTCAAAATTCTAAACCTCTGGAAGGTATACACCAAAGTACATAGTCAAACGATTGATATGGTTCTTTGTGATTTTAAGGTATGTTATTAATAATTTATTCATGAGAATACTTTTATAATAATTTAAAATATTTTCTAATTAATTGATATCTCTATTATAATAAAACTGTTGGAATAAGATTTTTGTATCTTTGTAATAATATAATAAAGATTTTAAATCTCTTGATTTGTTTTCATTGATCGATTTGTTTAAACTCATTAATTCATATTTTTGTTTAGATAAGATTATTTTTAAAAACTGATTATTTCTTTTGATTTGATTTCAATAAAAACATACAATTAAAAAGAAAAATTTAACCATTTAAGATTTGATTTTCGTTGATTTTAAAAAGGATCTCTAACCAATTAAGATTTGAATTTTGTTTGTTAAAAATAAAATTTTAACCAATTAAGATTTGATTTTTGTTGGTTTAGAATGACCAATTAAAAGCTGATTTTTGTTGGTTTAAAAAAGAAATATTTAACCAATTAAGATTAGATTTTCGTTTGTTTTTTTTAAAAAATCTTTTGTTAGATTTTGATAAGAACCTTAATATAATTTTGTTTGTTTTAACAAATAACTTTTTTGGATTTTAATAAGAACCTTAATTTAAATTTTATTTGTCAACGCAATAAAAAACAACAAAAAATATAGTGTTGATATTTTCCTAATCCAAATCTCTATATATAATAAAATTGTAGCGTCAACAGATTCATATATTTTATAATAATTAAAAAATCATATTTTGATATTATTTGATAAAACTCTTTAACTAATTCTTATTAATAACTTTACCAAAATAATATTATTAATTAGTTTAAATTTTAATATAAAAAGATTTTTAACTTATATCTCTATTATAATAAAATCGTAACAATAAGATTTTCAGTATCTTTATAATAGAATAGTAGAGATTTTAAATTTTAGATTTGTTTTGCTTGGTCAATTAATTTTAACTAATTAATTTTTTTAAATAACATTTGTTTAGATAATTTGTCACATGATTTTGTCTTATCTTTTTTTTTGTAACAATAATTTTTTTTATTTTGTTACTAGAGATTTTGTTTATGATTTGGTCACTTTTTTAAACTTTAATTTGATTGGTTGTATATTTGAACATTAATTTGATTTTGTTAGTTATAATTATTTCAACAAATAGTTATTGAAGATTATGATAAGATCCTTAATTAAACAGATTTCGTTTGTTAAAATTATGATAATAACTTTAATTCAATAACTAACCAAATACTTGATATTTAATTCAATAATTATATTTAATGTCCCTTGATATAAAATCTTTCATTTACACAACCACAATTAAGCCAACAGATCCTCTACCAGATTCTTTGTTTGAATTAAAATTGATTAATTACTCTGAATGATTTGAAATACGACTTATAAATATTCATCTTATACGCAAGCAATAACTTTTTTAAAAAATATTATTTTCGGTTGTAAGTTTAATTATTAGAAAATAATAATATTTGTTATACATAAAAGAAATTTTATATCTTATAAATTTTATATACAATCGAAATTTTAGTAAATATATTTATAAGAATATGTATATATTTTTTGATTATAAGTATTAATTATTAAAAATAAGTATAGTTGTTATATATATATATAAGACTAAAAACGAAAAAATCTATAATCTCAATATAAATATGTAGGAAATAAATCAAAATTTCACAAAAACATAACTTATATATAAAAGATATAAATAAATATATTTTTAAATTATAAGATAACAAAACGAAATATAACTAATGCTATCAACATTTGTAAAAAGTAAATAACTAATGATATCAACTTTTAAGTCTCACAAACTTTGTTTTGTTAATCTACAAATACATATTAATAAGATGATTATACATACATTTATATTAGTATATACTTACTGAATTGATTAAAATATTAATAAATAAAAATATGTGTCAAATCGATAGTATAAAACAAAAATATACATGGATCTATAAACTTAAATGAATACGAGTTTAAAACCATATATATATATATTAATATTACTATATACTTGATAAATTACTTATTATATTAATAAATAAAGATATGTGATCTATCGATAATGTATAACACAGCAAAATTAAATATAGATCTTAAAACCTAAATAAATACTGGTTCAAAACCTTAAATAAATACGAGTCTAAAAATTTAATTATAAATGAGTCTAAAAACATAAATAATGATTAGTCAAAACGTAAATGACACGAGTCAAAAAAATTATATGCAAAGTGTAATGCATCGTAATTTAAGTAAATAGAGATAAAAAAAATATTTTGTGTACAACACCGGAGATTATTATAATTGATTCTTAATATTATATATATATATATATAATTAATAAATTTGCACATACAAATCAAACCATAAAATAATAAATAAAATAAACTAATTACTTAACCCGTGCACGGCACGAGACATAATCTAGTTATTTAATATTCTATTATTATTTATTAATGAAAGACTCTCGTAAAAAGACTCTTATTGCATACTGACCGAAATTTGATCCTAGAAAATTATTTAAACCGTTTGGGTTTTATGAAGTACCAATTGAAACATTATCGGTCTCTTTGATATAAAAATATAAAACAATTAATATAGAGTAAATAGTTTTTTTTTCTGAAAAATAAAATCTTTATTATAAAGGAGAGGTGGTTGATGTCAGTCTCACATAAAGATTCCTAGTCTTATTATCTCTCTCTCTCTTTCTTCCTCACTCACTCACAAACCTCTTCACCGGAAAATGACCACCGGCGGCGATATTCCCGATGAAGACACATCACCAATTGAAGAAGTCCGGTTAACAGTAACAAACACCGACGATCCAACACTACCGGTTTGGACATTCAGGATGTGGTTTTTGGGTTTAATTTCATGTTCTCTTCTCTCATTCCTTAACCAATTCTTCTCATACCGAACCGAACCGTTGGTTATCACTCAAATCACGGTTCAAGTCGCTACACTTCCAATCGGTCATTTCTTAGCAAAAGTGCTTCCAAAAACCCGGTTTGGTTTACCTGGATTTGGATCGACCCGGTTTTCGTTGAATCCGGGTCCGTTTAACATGAAAGAACATGTATTGATATCAATATTTGCGAATGCGGGTAGTGCTTTCGGATCCGGGTCGGCTTATGCGGTTGGTATTATCACAATTATTAAAGCTTTTTATCGTCGGAATATTTCTTTTATTGCCGGTTGGTTACTCATCATCACTACTCAGGTAAATTGAATTTCTAACTTCAATCATTTTCTCAAGTTGTTATATTTATATATAATTAAGCATATTACTTTAGTTTATAGTTAGTCAGCATAATAATTAAAATTTTAGAAAAGTAACTTTTATAATATATGAAATATTTTTAGTCCAGAAAGAAGAATTTGTATTCTTGTGTTATATAATAATCGGTGATATAATTTTATAGTAATTTATATTGTTAAATGTGATTGATATGATGTAAAGTATAAGGCTGAGTTTGTTGTGTTTCTTGTAGTTTTTTTTTGTCTATAGTTTCATACTTTATTTGATTTAAATGTTGTAATGTAGTTGTTGATTTTGTAGTAGGTTGCAGAGCCGGCCCAAATATTTTATACGTCTAAAGCAAATTATTTTTTTATAAAATAAAATAAGATTTTGAAGGATTCGATTAATTTTCTCAAAGTAAATCAGCAATATGCTACCACTACCCTATAATAAAACCTCAAAAATGATGTTTCTAAAAGTGTTTATATATTTTGGCGCCTAAAGCGTATGCTTTATGTGCTTTAGCTCATGACTACTAGTGTAGGTTATTTTGGTAACTTGATATTTTATAAGAAAGAGTGGAAAAATTTCAAAAGAAATCTGAAAATAAAAGCTTATTTTCTAAAACTTGGAGTAAAAAAATTAGTTTTATGATTTATTTAATCTTTTTTATGCTATTTGTTGTGTAATAATATTTTTGATTATAGTTCTTTTGGTGTTTTTTTTGCTATTTGCCTATTTCTGTAACGTCTACGAAAAACGAAAATTGGTAAAATAATTTAATATTTTTACCAAAAAAAATGTATAATATTTATTTTATAGAAGTGTGTTCTATGTTTAATATTTAAAATTGGAATTAGATTTTGCAAATACATTTTAATTTAGTGGTAGATATTAGGTTCACTAAAAATAAATACATTTGGACATTTAGAGACCGAATCTGTACGAAAAAACACAATAGATGACAATAAAACTGTACGATTTGGACTCCTAGGATACATCAGATTTGCCTCAAAATTTGTCAAAGTACAATAATTTTTTTTTTTACTTCACACTTTCTGCTTTAGGAGCTACGTTCTAATGAAAGTGATGAGATATGAAGATCTTTTTACGTGCTAATCCTAAGCCTTAGAATTTCGAATTATCATCATCTTCAGTTTATTTCGTAAAATTTGCGTTTTCTTAATTTATTAAGTCCCTAATTTATTAATTATGTAAAAGATTTGGCATCAAGATTCAACTATGTCACCTTTTAAAATTTTTTAAAACATATTAAGAAATATATGTTTTCACTCCAGTTTTATAAATTCTAAAATAAGCATGGAAATTCGTATACATTTTATTAGAGTGTAAATTAGTTGTATTTCCATTGAAAAATAAATTAGTTGTTTTAGAACTTTTATAATATCAATGTTACTTTAGCGGAAAATGAGTGATTTCAAATGAAAATTTATTTATTTTTTCATGGAAGTGTGTTCTATGTTTAATATTTAAAATTAGAATTAGATTCCGAAAGTATATTTTTGTCTAGTGGCAGATATAATATAGATGATTCAGAGATCGAATCTTATCGTCTATATTATATAAAAATTTACCTAATGGATCGGGCCGTTGTTGCCTAATATTGAAAAAAAAATAGATTCCAGCTAATTGTGTATTTTGGTATTTGGAGAGATTTAAGATAAGGTTATAGATTGGTTTTTGTTTATTGTAATGTAATTATATAACGAAATTGTAGGTATTGGGATATGGTTGGGCCGGTTTACTGAGGAAATATGTGGTCGAACCGGCTCACATGTGGTGGCCAAGTACTCTGGTTCAAGTCTCATTGTTTCGGTTTGTTTTCTAGCTACTCTCTTTAATTTGATTCCATCTTTCTTAATTAAACTTGTAAAGCTAAGTAATATGGTAAAGCTTTAGCATCAATCTATGAGAGAAAGCAACTTTAGGATTTACTTAATCAGAAAGTGAAAACATTTTATTCTTTGTATCACTAAGTGTCAAATAATTTTAATATACGCCTTATTACAAGCTTATCCATTGTCACTTTTCCCAAAAAACATCCCAAAGACTAAAAATGAAAATAAATTATTCTATAGTATTTCGAGTTTTGACTCAATTTGTGGGGAGAACACTCTCATTGACTAGCCTCTATAATTTTTCCAATTTTCACACTATTTTATTTTCCAAATTTCAACCTTCTCATAAATTTGATTAGGATTGATACATCACAATTTTAACTATAAGTCAATGTAAAAAATATGGTATTATCTTTTCTTGTAGAAAATAAATAACAATCCACAAACAATATGGTGTAGTAGTAACAAAAAAAAAAACTTAGAACAGTGATAATATGTTATCTGAATTTGAATCTTTTTCGATATATTATATGCATTATTTTAAAAATTCTGAAAGTTAAATTTAGAACAACGTACCTTAATCAAATTATCTGGGATATATAAGAAAAAACAAAGTAAATAATAATTCATTAGACGCAAGTGACTTTTATTCTAGTGACAGATATTATTCATTAGACGCAAATGACTTTTATTCTAGTGACAGATGACAAGTCTACTAAAGGTAGACGTATTTACGCATCTAAATATCAAATTCTATTATCTATATTATATAGGAACTTGATAAATGAACCGGCTAATTATTGGTTAATGACAAAAAAAAAATACCCACTAGGCAAATTTATGTAATGAACACTAGGCGAATTTATGGTCCACACTTGTGGCGTGTCTTTTGATCGATCAAAGACCACTTCTTAGTTCTTATCCATTTTCTACAATATTGACCATAAGACTTTAACATGCATAGTAACCTTAATTACATTTATAATATATATACAAATATCTCAAATTGTTAGGATGATGTAATGAATAAGTATGAATCCACGAGAGTCAAGCTGTAGTCATGGCGGGATTTTAGTGTCACACTTGATTTTATTCAATCACTAGGAGGTCCACAAAGTCATAAACACTTTCACATTTCATAATCATGACAAAATAAAAGATCTATATGTGTTTCCACTTTTAGATGAACAATAAGTTTTTCAAATTTATTTATTATTTGACATGTGAGTTTTTGAATTTATAATAACAATTAATGGAGTAAGTTGTTTAATGTATAGTTGTCATGGAGGTTGCACATGGTATGTGTTAGCATAATAGCATTGACTCAAAATGTCCACGCAAGATTAGGAAATATTAAAAATTTGAGATATATAATTTTTTAGTTATGTTTTAGAATAAACTGAAAATTGCTCTTGGTTTATATATATATATATATATATATATATATATATATATTNTGAATTCTTACACCTAATTTAACTTCATCTAATCGCATACTTTAAAATTGAAAGTTTGAGTTATGAATTAGATGTTGTCGATTATTTATTAAAGTGGAGTATTTAGAGAAAGAAATCCAAAATCAGTTTGGCAAATGAATTTCCTATAATAGAATTTTTTAAATTTTAGTGGAAGTTGTAAATCAATATATTAGAATAACACTAATCTGTCAAAGTCTGTAGTTAGGATGATTCAGTTAATGAGTCTGATATTAGGGGTTCGATCATTTCCCAGTACAATTTGTAGATTATAAGAGGTTTTAGTTTATGTATCGAGCTTTATCGATATATATATATATAGTATATATAGCATAACTATTTCGAAATCTTTAAAATCAAATAAATAAACAATTGAGTTTGTTCTAATGATTATAATCCATGCAGGGCATTGCATGAGAAGGATGATCAAAGAATGACAAGAGCAAAATTCTTTGTCATAGCATTAGTGTGTAGTTTTGGATGGTACATAGTTCCTGGTTATCTCTTCACAACACTCACAAGCATCTCATGGATTTGTTGGGCATTTCCAAAATCAGTCACTGCTCAACAAATTGGTTCAGGCATGAGAGGTCTTGGTCTTGGTGCCTTCACACTTGACTGGACTGCTGTTGCTTCATTCTTGTTCAGTCCATTGATCAGTCCATTCTTTGCCATTGCTAATGTCTTCATTGGTTATGTTCTTTTGATCTACTTAGTGTTGCCTGTAGCTTATTGGGGTTTTGATTCTTACAATGCAACAAGGTTTCCTATATTTTCATCACATCTTTTCACATCGGTTGGTGAGAAATATGATATTCCAGCGATTGTGAATGATAAGTTTGAGCTTGATTTAGCTAAGTATGCTCAACAAGGAAGGATCAACTTGAGTATGTTCTTTTCTCTTACCTATGGACTTGGTTTCGCTACCATTGCTTCTACACTCACTCATGTAGCTCTCTTCTATGGCAGGTAAAGTATAAATAGTGTAACAACATATTTTGTTTTTGTTTTGCCCTGGTCTAGTATAGTACTAGAATTTGGTAAGGTAGTATTGTGTTATGCCGGGTTTGACTGTCCCTAGAAACAAAATCACATTCGTGTGTGGTATGACCCGAGATTACTCAGATTTCATGGCTTGTAAACCCGTTAAACTGGTTCGGAAGAAAAGTCTCTGGTTGATCCGGAGTTCCTTATATTTTTCCATTGAACCAGATTGCTCGAGTTATTAGAAGAAGAAAAAAAGAACATTTTGTCTTGTAATGTAACTTATTGGTTTTGTTTTTGTATTCGACAGGGAAATTATGGAGAGGTTTAGAGTTTCGTATAAAGGCAAAGGAGACATACATACAAGGTTAATGAAGAGATATAAAGACATACCTTCATGGTGGTTTTACTCAATGTTGGCTGTTACATTACTTATCTCTCTTGCACTATGTGTGTTTTTGAACGATGAGGTTCAAATGCCTTGGTGGGGACTTGTGTTCGCAAGCGCCATGGCTTTCATCTTTACACTTCCCATCAGCATCATTACGGCCACAACTAACCAAGTAAGCAATTAACCAAGTCCATATACTTTGTATTTTGTCAACAATTAGATCGATAAAGACATGATGCTAACTCATAGTCTCTACTACGCGAGAAAACGCGACTTTCTAGAGTCGAACTTCGATTAATTTATATATTGTGGTTGTTTTGTAGACACCAGGGTTGAATATAATCACTGAGTATGCAATGGGAATCATTTATCCGGGACGACCAATCGCAAACGTATGTTTCAAAGTCTATGGATACATGAGTATGGCACAAGCTGTATCTTTCTTAAATGACTTCAAACTTGGTCATTACATGAAGATCCCACCAAGGTCCATGTTCTTAGTTCAGTTCATCGGTACAATACTTGCCGGAACAATCAACATAACGGTTGCATGGTGGCAATTAACTTCTATCAAGAACATATGTCAAGAGGAACTTCTACCTCCCAATAGTCCATGGACATGTCCCGGTGACCGAGTTTTCTTCGATGCCTCGGTCATTTGGGGACTGGTCGGACCAAAAAGGATCTTTGGCTCTCAAGGAAACTATGCAGTCATGAACTGGTTCTTCCTCGGAGGTGCATTAGGACCAGTGATAGTCTGGTTATGTCACAAAGCGTTTCCAAAACGTTCGTGGATTCCGCTTGTGAATCTCCCGGTTCTACTAGGAGCAACTGCAATGATGCCACCTGCGACCGCGGTGAACTACAATTCTTGGATTCTGGTCGGGACGATATTCAACTTGTTTGTGTTCCGGTACCGGAAAAGTTGGTGGCAGAGGTATAACTACGTTCTGTCAGCTGCTATGGACGCTGGTGTCGCTTTCATGGCAGTTTTGTTATACTTCTCGGTGGGTATGGAGGAGAAGAGTTTGGATTGGTGGGGAACAAGAGGTGAACATTGTGATTTAGCTACTTGCCCAACCGCTAAAGGAGTAATTGTTGATGGTTGTCCAATTAATTAAGTTCTTATGTTTCAATTTCAAAGTTTATGTTTTAAGATTAGTTTCAACAAAAACTCAAACAAACCACGAGTAACATACCCAAACGACTTCAAACTTGCATTAGTTGAGCAGAAAGGGAGAGAACCCAAGTCTTACAAACGAAAACACATAAGACATTCAAACATGCAGTTTCTGGTTCTGTTATTTCACAGATGGATAAATTTTATATAAACCAATAAGAAATGTGGAGCTCTAGGCACCAATCATGGAACCAGAGTTCTTCTTGCACTCAGCCAACATGTCCATGTAGAATTGACACTTGCTAATCTCACTTCCATAGCTGCTGATGCACTGCATTTCATTTAAAAACACACATAGAAACCAAGAGTCAGTGAACATAGCTTGGATTTGCTTGAATTCAACCATGGAAATGTGTTCTCAAATCTAATTCAGTGTTTGGAAATAGTGCGATGCACTTAAGTTCCAATGTACATGCTTCACTAAAGGTAAAGGACCAAGCTTTATATTAGACTATCATTAGTACCTTATTATTGAACTTGAATCAATAATTAAGTAGAGAAAGATAGAACAAAATGCAAATGTTTGAAAATGAAATTCTGTTTTAAGTCTCATGCACATAGAATCTAAAGTTATGTGAACCTAACAGAATATACGAGAATAAGATTCAATACTTACATCTTGGAAAGCCTTAGCATGAAGGTCACAGGAGCTAGAAAGCATGTTGCTTGCAGCTGGGGCTGCAGATGCAGCAGCAGCCTCAACACCTTCATAATGAATGGTTCGTGGACCCATCACGGAATCAATAGCCCTATGTGCAACAGCACTTCCAGTAGCAAAAGCCATACCTATTTCCAAATACACAAAAACGAACAGGTCAAGAGAAAGACTCATTCCAGCCAAACAATTTGGTATAAAAAGACAACAAGAAACGCTTCACAATTCAATAGAAAAAGACAAAATCTTGTCCATTTACCCTGAGCTATGGTCGAACCAATGCCAGAGAACATGCCACCACCACTACTCGCCTGAGCTGGAGCTGGAGGAGGTGCACTGCGAACTGAAAATACCCAGAAAGACAGATTATAAACGTAAAAAATCCTAAAAAATTATCACCGATTGAACCCAGTGAAATCGTATGAAATAGTCATAAACATCAAACAATATCAAATCAGATTTACCAGTTTGTGGCGGAGGGCTGCGTGCAGCAGCAGGGCGAGGACGGGGAGCAGATCTTCCTGCAAACACAAATAAATCATAAATCAATCTCGGAAAATCACAAACATATCTCGAATATCCAACAAATTGAACACCAAATACGGATAATTGTTCATCATAATCACTTTCCGAGGCGTATATTCAACAAATCAAAAAAATCATAGACAAAAAACAACGAAAAGTCCTAGAATCCGGTAAACCCTAGATCGGTGCAATACAAACACAAAGGAACAAACCCGATACCAAAGCAAAACGGTTTCTTCATCATTGAAAATCAATACAATCGGATAGATCTGAAATCGGAAAAGAGAAACTTTACCTCCTGAACGGCGAGCCATTTTGATGAAAGACGACGGCGAAGAAATGAAAAATGAGAAAAATTAAACAAATGGGAACAGCGACCTTGCTTGAACTGAGGCGGTTGTATTTATAAAGGACAAAAAAAGGAGTCATCAATCAGACAAGGTCAAGACCACAAATATATGTACACGTGTAAGCTTTTTATTGGTTGTCACTTGATATTTCTACAAATTGTTATGTTTTTAGTCATTTAATTTCGGCCCAAACCCTTGACATAGAAAAGCCCAAAACCTCTGTCTACTTCTTTTTAATGGGCCTCAATGGGCCTAAAAGTTAATAGCAAAAGATTACAGGATAATTATCTTTATTTAAAATAATAGCTGGGATTTGTTGTTTGTAGTACAAAAGCTCTACATCTGATTGTTACAAAAAAATACACAATGGCTAGAGTTTGTTGTTTATCATACAAAAGCTCCTCAACTGATTCTGGCTCTGTCTGATTGGCTTAACTCCATTGAAGATCTTCCTCTTTGGATTATGACGAACAAATGTAGAGTACAATATATACGAATATTCAACATAGTAAAACACTCTACAATTTTGTTAAACCCAATTTTCAAATTTTCAGAGCTTTTAGCTTAAGTTACACTTAGATTTACGCATGAATCTTGATTATGTGTTGTAATTTAGTGTATTTTAAAATCCGATGAAATCAAGTGTTATTCAATTATGTATTTAGCAAAATACATTACAATTAGCTGTTATTGGAGTATGTATTTGTTTGATGTATTTGAAATACATTAAAATCCGTTGTTATTCAACATAGAATTTTGATTGTATAGTATTTGGATTTTGATGGGTTTTAACATACTTGATACTTTGTTAAACAAAGTGCAAATAGAATCTCAATACTTTTCTGCAGTATTTTATAATCTTTCAGTTTTCTAATTACCTTGAAAACATCCAAAATACCCAATTCAATGACATTACCTTATTGAGTAGATTACTGACTTTGAGTAAAGTAGAGTCCATGTGTTTAGAATCTTTAGATCAGATTGTATTGTAGTTTTGCTAGAATGTGAAAACTATAAAGTGAATGATTTCACAGAAACATCAGGAAACTCTGTTGATGGTAACAATTAACATATTAATCCATTGTTCTCAAGTTTTCTTCATTGTAAAGATTTTCTAGTTTATGAGAATGGTTTCTATAGCAATTGTTCTTATTCCTCTAGCTCCTTTTAATGAAATCTTAATTTTATGTTGTAATAATGTGTGATAAAAAAAGAAAACCTCAAAGAAGAGACCAAACTGTTTCCATTGAAGTACTTAAACTGAAAAAGACGTTGTACAAGAGATATTAAAAGATCCAAACCAACAAAAAGATACAGTTTTGTTTTCTGCATGATGAAAACTGTGTAGTTCTAGTTTAGGTTGTATTTTTTGGACAATGAGGTTTCGCCTGTAAGGATGAAGGCATGAAGAAGGTTTTGAGCAGCCTGGGTTTGATCAGGTGTCCCTGATATGACAATGATCCTATCACTTGTTCCTAGAGAAGGTTCATGGACTATGACCCTCGCACCCGATATCTGGTTGAACAAACATCAAATGGTATAAGCTATGCTTGAGCTGTAATGACACTAACTTTTTGTTTTGTAACTAATCATCTCAGACTATATTGGTTTATAAGAGGATGCTGCTTTTAGATAACAACCAAGTTGTAGCACTTAGTAATTGGGTTATATAAACAAAGGTTAGAGAACTTCATAAAAGTATGGAGTTTTCGTGACTTCAGATAGTTCTCTGAGTGAAGTTATACAAATCGTTGAGTGTAGTCCTATTGACCTAGATTGAAGGTAGCAAGATAATTTGTACCATGTATATAGATTTTGTTTTCTCATGCTTTCTTTTTAGTAAACCTAGAGTTCACTTCTATTTTCTTTCGCCCGTTGATGATTCTTGGTGTATGATTTCTAGAACTAAGAGCAGCCAATGGATATAAAACCTATAGCTGCTCTTGTTGAGCAAATAAAACATGGTCTAACCTGCTTTGGATAACACTATGAGGCAAATCAAGAAGAGATTTGTAAACAAATATGTCTTACCTGTCTCAGTCGCTCCAGATTGTAGCCATGCTCTCCAAACACAAAGCTCATAGCACTTTCAGGAACTTTAATTTCCATAGTTGTGTTTGTAACAATCGCAGATTTGTGTCCACTATAAATGATCAACCCATCATATATCAAAATTATACAAAGATCAGAGCATTAATCTCACATATGTGTGTATTGCTTTTACCTGCTAAGTACATGGCCAGCCCTTCCAGAAGATAATCCGCCACTGGCATCAGATAAGCCTCTTGAAGCTGCCGATGACTACATAAAAATTATGTATATCAGCTACAGAAGTTATAAAGAAGCACAAATGTATAAAACATCTACATGTATGAAAAGATTTAACTCTTGAAATCTTTCAGTGAGTATCAACAAGCACTTATGTTCACCAAAAAGTAGAAAATTAAAAAACACATGATGTAGACATACCGGGGACACCCGAAAACGAGATGGGACCTCAGTTAAGTAATGGGAGGCATCACTGTGGTCCATAGTGGTCCGCCGACTAAATTTAGGAGAATAGCCTGCTGAGAGATTATATCCATCAGAAATTGGGTCTTCAGGTCTCATGTAAGGATCTACACCAACAGGTCTGGAATAGTTAACTGATGACTGAGACCCACTTAAAAAGGAATCATCTGATCTTCTGTGCAGACTTGAAGAGATGGTAGTTGGATGACTAAAGGATTGCTGAGACCCAAGAATATCTGATTGTCCGCGGTATATTCTCTCTGTAGTTAAGGTCTCATTGCTCTTGGTTACAGATTTCTTCCTTGAGTTAGAGAAAAAACTGTCTCGCAGCCTGCTCGTAATATGGTGAATAGCTTCTCTCACATTTGGGAATTCCCCTGAAATCTATTGCCAACCAAAGAATGAGTTTATGACAGACAACTAAAAAACCAAGAATATTACAAAAACTGCTTTTTACAAATGTCCTATAAGGATTCAAATGTTCAAATAGCTACTCATTTAACCAAGTTTACAACAAGTGCAAGAATTTGATTATTTCTGTTTGCATAAGTGCTTCAATTCCTTTAAAAAATATCGACTAAATACCACATACTAATGATAAGTGTAGAAAATAACTAGAGACCAACAACAGACATTGTAATATAAAGCAAAGCTCTAACATTAAGCATGCTGATTCCAAATTATGCTTCACAATTCATATGAGAGATCGTCATAATCGCATTAGATCTATTAACCAACTAGTATCTCGTAATCGGAACATGTACCATAACCATAAGGTCAACATATAATGTAAGTACCTGCACAACTTGATCATTCTCTGAAACACATTTCGGGTTCTGCTCAGCCTTTAAAATTTGAATTGTGGCCCCAGTGGTTTTCCGCATTTCCGAAACAATAACACCTCCTTTTCCCAGCAAACAACCAATCTGAGTTGTTGGGATAACAAGCCGCGCAGTCATAGATGTCCTTGGGCCATTGTCTACAATTTTTTTCGTCGCAAGCTCATATAATCTAGAAAAAACTAGCATAATAGCTTTCTGTGCAGGTGAGCTTTGACTTTCAGGGTTCTACATGATGAACAAGTAACAATTATCAAACAATAATAGTATATAGATGGAACAATATTACATAAGCATACATGAAAATGGGAAGAGATCAAAAAAGACTAACCTCTGGCGCAGTTACTGCAATTAAACGTTCGTCGCAGTCAGCAAGTGCATTTCCCACATTTATGAAGGCGCCTGTTTCACTATGAAGCATCCTAATGACTTTACCCCCAGTCCCAATAACTCCGCCAGCACTTTCAGTGGAACAGAGTATTTTGAAAACCACTTCTTGATTCTCTACTTCTACTTCTGATAGAGGTGGCTTCATGGTGGCAGCGTTTGTCATTGAAGCAGACGTAGTGATGCTGTGAGGATTTGTGTCTAGAGTCAAATAACGATGTGCAAGAAAATCTGCATTTGGCCGACGAAGAGTTTCTTGTGAGATTGTTTCAATAGGCCTTCCAGAAGTATACGACTCAAAAGGTCGGCCAATAGCATCACGATGAACCATCTCGAAAAGTCTATGCGAGGAATCATGAGAATCATCCCTCTCTCTATGCTGTCGAAAAACATCTCCCCTGACAACATCAGACGTCCTGTATAATGATTCTCGAGGAACCACTTCAATATGCCTGCGTAAAACATCTTCCCGGTCAGCATTAATATGCCTGCGTAAAGCATCCTCCCGGTCAGCATTAATACGCCGACGTAAAGCATCTTGCCGGTCTGCCTCAACATGCAAGCGTAACGTATCTTGACGGTCTGCCTCAATATGCCTGTGTAAAGTACCCTGAGGATCCACCCTAATATGGGTATGATGCAAAGCATCATGACGAATCACATCATGAGGCTGAGCTATATTCCCCCGAGGAAACATGTCAACTTGTCTCAGTCTAGAATCGTAAGGGTTAACTTCAACAGACCTAGGAAGAGACTCCTGAATGATTGTTTCTATAGGCTTATGCGAAGCTGCTTGCAACTGTTCTTCAACATGTCTGTTTCCAACCACCCTTATCTTGTTAACTGATTGACAATCTTGCAAACAGCGAGAGATAGATATAAGAGCTTTCTTCACAGCAATAACACTTCCCTCAATCTGCCAGAAAGTTGATTGACTAAATATGAGAAACTATACAATAACAATCTGAAGATACAAACAAGCTAAATCAACCTTTTTTCCAAAGATATATTCATAGTTTCACTGAGACGCAAAGTAAAGAACTCAATTTAGCAAAAAAGCCAGAATTTTGAATCAATATGAACTCTTACCTCCACCATCTCGTCATCAGTTTCAGCACAAATCGGCAAATTCTCAGTCCGTATAGCAATTTTGCAGCCAGTTTCTTTCCTAATGCTCCCTACCATTTGTCCACCTTTACCTATCACAGCACCCGCATGACTAGACTCCGTTAACAATCTGCACACAATCGTACTACTATCTGTTTCCGCCGCTAAAACTTCAAAAACCCTAATCAATGCTCCTTGTGCTTTAGATACCTCAACTTCTTCCCCTTTCTTCTCCACTTCTGCATTCCCCTTGTTATCAACACCCAATTTCACCCTAAATTTCGAATCCACTTGTGCGATGATCGTGATGACTCGATCTGGAGACCCAACAGGAGGCTCCTCGACCCGAATTTTAGCTCCAGTCGATTGTTGAAGCTGTTTGATAACGCTTCCAGATTTTCCAATCACTGCACCGACCTGCAATACAGGGCAGAGCAATCGAAACGCTGCGTGCCCTACAGGCACAACCAGAGGCGAAAGAAGCTGCGCGTGATGTGTCTTTAGCATCTTAGAAGATCCGAACCCTGAACCCAGATCAACCGGTCTGGATCTCTTCTCTGTAGGATAATGAAAGCTATGTCTCTCCATGATCTCTCGCTCTCGTCACGGTGGCACAATGGTTCCTTGGCTCAGTTGTTTTGTGACAGAACTCGAGAGAAGTCTTTGGCCGTTATGTTTTTTTCTTTGTCAAACCAATCACTTCGTTTTATGACTTCAACAAAAAGTTTAGGACAAAGCAATTACAAAGTACTTAATTGGTCAAACTCAGAACCAAAGCATCTACAAAGTTCTAATCTTGTAAAATTCAGGGGAAATATCTGCAAGACTAATCTTTTGAAAGCCCTTAACGATTTTTTGCAGTCTTTAAAGCAAAAATTACTGATTTTCACCAGAAAAACGGTTAAAAGAAAACAAAAAGATAATTATTTATAGATCTCTATTATAATAAAACTGTAGAGTTGAATTATCCGTTAATTTATAATAATATAATAGAGATTTAAAATCTACGATTGGTCGATTTGTATTAGATAATTAATCTGTCTTGATAAAATTTGTTTAGATTATTTGTCACATGATTCGGTTATATCTCTTTTTGTGGCAATAAATTTTAATTGATTTGATTTGATTGGTCGAATTTCGAATCAACCACATTTTTTCTAAGTTTTTACAAAAAAATAAGTTTGTTAAGATTACGATAAGATACTTAATTAAACAGATTTTGTTTGTATGCTAAATTATGATAAGAACATTAGTTCAATAATTAGCTAAATACTTTGTATATAGGGAAAATCAAACAAAATATATTACTAATCCTAACAGAATATAAATTTAATCAAAATCTATATAAGAGAAATCTCGGGACAAATTTAATAACACCAATGAAATTGGCACTTTTTCTCAATTATTGTTTATTCATCATGTCTTTCTCTAAAATTTATGCGTTAAAACTTAGCAAAGAAACTTGGAGGATTAAAGTCAAAATTCTAAACCTCGGGAAGGTATACACCAAAGAGCATGGTCAAACAATTGATATGATTCTTTGTGATTTTAAGGTATGTTATTAATAATTTATTCACGTGAATGTTTTATAATAATTTAAAATAATCTCTAATTAAATGGTATCTTTATTACAATAAAACCGCCGCAATAAGATTTTTGTATCTGTGTAATAACATAATAAAGATGTTAAATCTCTTGATTTTTTTGATTGATGAATTTATTTAAATTTATTAATTTATCTTTTTGTTTAGATAAGATTATTTTTAAAAACTAATTATTTCTTTTGATTCGATTTCAATAAAAATATACAATTAAAAAAAATTAACCATTTAAGATTTGATTTTTGTTGGTTTAAAAAATTCTCTAACCAATTAAGATTTGAATTTTGTTTGTTAAAAATAAAACTGTAACCAATTAAGATTTGATTTTTGTTGGTTTACAAAGACTAATTAAAATTTGATTTTTGCTCGTTTAAAAAATAAATCTTTAACCAATAAAGATTTGATTTTCATTGGTTTTTTAAAAATAAATGATTTGTTGAGATATTGATAAGAACCTTAATACTCCCTTTATTTCATAATATAAGTTGTTTTGCTTGAATGCACATATATTAAAAATTATTTGTTTTTTATATTCTCGACAAAAAATCCATCATTTTATCTCAACATTTAATTCAAAAAAAAGAAAGAAAAATGATTTTTCAAAATAAAAATTTAGTTTGTTGTAAATTTTAATCTACTTTTTGTCTTGGTTTTGTAAAACAACTTATATTTTGAAACAAAAAAGTTTCTCTAAAACAACTTATATTATGAAACAGAGAGAGTATGATTTTGTTTGTTTTAACAAATAAGTTTTTTTTGGATTTTAATAAGAAACTTTATTTAAATATTATTGCTCAACGCAGTAAAAAACAACAAAAAATATAAATATTGTATTGAAATATTCCTAATCGAAATCTCTATATATAATAAAATTGTGTTGTTAACATATTCATATATTTTATAATAAATTTTAAAAGTTATCTCTTGATAATATTTGATAAATTTTTTTAACTAATTCTTAATAATATCTTTATCTACTTAATATTACCAATTTGTTTTAACTTTAATATAAAAAGAGTTTTTACTTATATCTCTATTATAATAAAATCATAACAATAAAATTTTCCATATCTTTGTAATAAGACAATAGAGATTTTAAATTTTAGATTTTTTATTGGTCGATTTATTTTAACTAA
>OVBA01004993.1:0-21422 GCA_900406435.1 Lepidium aucheri
ATAAAAATATGTGTTCTATTGATAATGTATAACACATCAAAATTAAACATAAATCTTAAAACCTAAATATATACGGGTTCAAAACCCTAAATAAATACGGATCTAAAAATTAAGTTATAAACGAGTCTAAAACATAAATGAACATGAGTCAANGTAAATGACACGAGTCAAAAAAACCTATATGTAAAATTGTAATGTATCAAAACTTTAGTAAACAAAAATAAAAAAATAAAAAATAATCTATTGTCGTGTACAAGAAACACTGATAACCACTATAAATTTATTTCCAATATATCAAATATATATATATATATATATAATTAATTAATTAATAAATTTACACATATAAATCAAATCATAAATAAATAATAAAACAAACAGAAATTACTTAACCCGTGCATAGCACGGGACATTATCTAGTTATATGATAAACGTTTTATGTCACGAGAAGCATGTTCGTTCATCTGCTATACTTTATATATATTTGATAGGTCTGACTTTTGTATTTATATATAAGTATAACCATGACATCGATCGACGTACTATCATAATCCATGTGGCTACTATATTTCTTAAATAATTCAGAGCTGTCCTAATTGACACTTTATTAGTTTTGTTTTAAAGCCTTCGTACAACTAAATTTTATAACATCATGCGAGACTTTACTGTCATGGTCCTTTCTTCACCAGTTTATATAGTACTTAACAAAAAAAAAATGGATCTAAACTGATTTTCATCCAAAAATTGCTTTAATTAAGTCAAATGACTATATGATTATTTTCGCAATTATTTCATTGATGTTCGAGTTTTGTCCAGCTAAAGGAATGGTTTTGAGTAATGCTTTGATAGTCGGCTGAATTGGATGCGGACATGTTTTACAGAACAATTATATTCTATGAAAATTTAATTTATTGAAGTACTTGATAATATTAGAATCAATTTTTGAGTTTGCTTACGTAATCGTCTTCACATTTCTTCTTCTTCTTCTTCTCCATCCATTTATACTTTATTTATTTTTTCATGCAAAAATCCATTTTTTCTAAGAACCATGATTTACCAACTTTGGTTATCTTTTTCGATACGCATTTTTTTCGACAAGGAATTTTATTAATTAAGCATAAGCTTCGGTTGTTATAAACCCCTGAATTATGGCAGGACATATATCATAAAAATACCAATTATAGCTTGATTTACTAATTTTAATCATTTTTAGGTTCACATATCTATAGAATTATTTTAGATTTAAATTTGTTCATTCAAGAGTTATTATGATCATATCTACAGTTTAGTTTTTTTCATTAGTATAGGAGTATTGAGTTTGAAGAAATTGCATTCATGGAATCGTGAATTGCAAAAGCATGAGAAGAAATCAATTTCGTTATTTACATAGATCATGCATATTTCTGTTGTTTAAACAAGTCCAATTCAATACAGAAATTCACAAATAGTGTCTACAGTTTTAAAAAGATTCTCTTAACAGAAAATGATATTATAATGTAACGTATATATTATTAATTGTAACTAATCTACGCGTGCAAAAGACAGAGAGATATGATCGACGGCTACAAGTAAGCGTGCTTTATAAGCCGCGTATCAGAGAATGATAACCCAATGCCCTTGTGCGACAAATGGAAATAATCTCAAGTGGAGTTGGACACGTGTAGGGTCATTATACGTAGAAGAGACGTGTACTTCCGACTATAATAATGAGGAAAGTACAAAACGTGATTTATTTACAAAAAATGCATGGTGGAGTTATTGTTCTGTAGGACCCACACAACGTCTTCTCTAACGTCGTTAATACTTACGCCGTTTACTTTTTTTCCCGCGCTTACGCTGTTAAATCCTGACCGGTGGAAAAAATACCCTTTTTTTTCCTTTCAATGGTAAACTTTATCAATCATTCGGAAATCAATGGAATGTAAGAATTAAGGACAACTATCAAATAAACACCAATCATAGTCCTTGTGAGGATTAGCTTGGACAGAAGATCAGCACACTTGTTAGTATTACACGAAGAAAGCGTTAAATAAATACTCATGACTTGATTTCTCCATAATTGAACTCAATCCGTATAATGTTGTAAACGGAGGTTCGGACGATTAGCAGTAATAACTCGATGTAGAAGTAGATTATCCCCTTCAAAGATAACTTGGTTGAATATTTTTGCTCATGCAACTTGTAATGCCCAAAGTAAGGTTGTGCCTTCGACTTCTTCCACCGTATGACGTCTTTGAAATTTACCTATGACACCATGTACAACTTAACCAAAAGAACCACGAAAAATATAACCCATACTGGATGTCTCTGGACTAGTATGATGCGATGCATCATAATTACATTTGAGCCAGCCTTTAGGTGGTCGTTGCCATAATACCGAACGGAATACGTATTCAGCGTTCTGCCAATGAGTTTGGAAAGAGTATTCTCAGATTGTTGCAACCATTCCTGGGTATCTTGATTGGCCTTTGTAATCGTGTCCGTAAAGGACCAAGCTGTGTTGCCATAAACAAGATCATTTCAGCTTTCCATACTCCCCATAGCAACCATATTGGCAAATAGAGAACCAAAGGCGAGAGATTGGCATCATTACCCATCACAATTGAATGATTGAGTTTCGGTATAACCCGAACATCCAAGTATAAAAAGAGCATAGTAGGGAGACCTAAAGCCCGCCAAACTACAGAAGCATATGAACATGTAAATAGCGCATGATCCACGGTTTCAAAGGCCTGGCAACACTGCAAATACTGAGGTGAAGTGGTATTATTTTGCCTCCAAAGATTTTCTGCTTCACCAGTTGCACACAAACCCACATGCCATAAGAAATGTTTTAGTTTAGGCATTACCGGTAAATACCATAGTTGCTCTGTGAACTAAGGATATCCAACCAAAGGCGCAATGCAAGCATAGCCACCAACTATTTGGGTAGCTAAATGATAACTTGTTTTAACTGTGTAGTGACCATCATAAGTACCAGACCACATAAAATAATCAGTCATTGGAACCTTATGGGATATAGATCTTTTGAATGATAGCATGGTCAACCGAGTCGACATAATACATTAGAGCCTTTTCATTCCATTGATGAGTATTTTGATAAATCAAAACACTAACTAGAGTTATCAGAGGAAAATGAGGGAATAATAATTTAGCCAGTCGTACAAGATCCAATGGCAACCAATTGTCACGCGTGAGCGATGTT
Source organism: Lepidium aucheri (assembly GCA_900406435.1). Classification (NCBI taxonomy): domain Eukaryota; kingdom Viridiplantae; phylum Streptophyta; class Magnoliopsida; order Brassicales; family Brassicaceae; genus Lepidium; species Lepidium aucheri. The sequence goes on from OVBA01004993.1 coordinate 3,206, forward strand.
GTGGTGCCATTACCCAACCGTACTTGTAAACCCCGCTGTAATAAATCTCAACCATAAAGCAAGGATGACCAACCAAAGGAAAGGCAAGCACCTTATTGGCTGTGAGAAGTTGATCTTGGGGAAAGTACCTCGATTGTAAAACCCGATATAAAAGACTATCCAGATGTTTCATAAACTTCCACAGATGACTAGCAAATAAAGCTTGATTGAAACCTTGTATGGCACAGAAACCTAAACCGCCTCGACTCTTGCTAGTAGTAACCTTCTGTCAAGCAACCCAAGATAATCGTTTGTGATGCGTCGTTGACCCCACCAATAGCAAGAAATGAGACTATTCAATTCTTTAGTCACCAAAACAGGTAGACAGAAACATGTCATCATGTACACCAGCATTTCATATGCAACAGTTTCAACAAGGTCTCCTTACCAACGTAAAAAAGATATTTATTATCCCATCCAACAATATGTGGTTTAACCTTGCAGGTAAATTGTTTTGGTATACCTAAATACTTATCATAGCCTTCTACTTTTGTTATTCCGATAAACTTTTGAATATGTACCCGTATGGAGTTATACACTCTTTGGCCAAAGGTAATTGCCGATTTTGCCATATTAAGTTGTTGTCCCGAGGCTGCTTTGTACTCCAAAAATATCCGGCATGGAGTTATTGAATTTTTCATATCAGATTCAAGAAAGAAGAGTGAATCATCAGCAAAAAGAAAATGTGTCAAGGTTGGTAAATATTGGTTGGCTAGATCAGTTGTCTAGTGGTGTGTAGCACCATAATCATTCACCTAATTGTTAGGGTTGTATGGTTGTTGTGTAGAAGCCATGTTGGCACGAGGATATCCATGGAGTTGTAGCTTGTGGTGCTGTGAAATAGTTCTGATTATAGTTTCCAAGGAAGTGAAATTGGTTGCAGCGTCTTGCACTATGTCCATAAATTCTACAAATCTAGCACTTCCCTTGGTATCTGAGACCATGCGTTGATTTGGACGAGGCTGAGATTGTTGATTTTGTTGTTGTTGCCACGAGTTATTATTGTTGTTGCAATTTTGATTTCCTCGTGATTGATTATTGTTGTAGCGATTGTAGTTTGGTGATGATACTCTATATGCAATGTTATTGACAGAAATGGGTACATGTGGTACAGACTAAATGGCCTGGAGCTTGAGTTCACGATGAATAAGGTGTTCATGAATCTCGGCTACGGAAAGAGTTATCTCACAACTTTTAATTTCAATTTTATCTTCTATATCCAAAGGCTTACCGAGGAAAGCTTGTTGATCAAAATGAGTAGTAAATCCTTGGATGTACTCGTCAATTTTTTTGGTTCCTTTAGTCCAGTTTTTCATATGTTGATGTAGTTGTTTCAAGTGACATCTACTGGGTTTCACATAGATAGCAGAGAGTGTATTCCAGATTTCAGCCGATGTGGTGGTAGTGACGAGAAGAGGTTGTAGCGTGTTAGTGATGGTATCAAGGAGGGAGCTATAAATCAGCTTGTCCTATCACTTCTAGAATGTGTACACAATGTTAGGAGTGATTATTATTTTGATGGTAATCGTGGCTGATGGCAGAGGGACAAAGGCACTTAAATGACCGATTAATTCGTAGCTGTTATAGAGCGTGCACTTGACGAAACCACATGAGAAAATTAAAAGCATTGAATTTCGTCACATTGGTCATATTCACATTGAAGAGAGTTGTAGTCTCTGAAATCGTGATTATTTCATTAACGGAAAATAGGAAACAGAGACCTGACCATGTTTCGATGAAAAGAGAAATTTTTTAAAAACTATATTTGAACGGTAATGGAGCTAGATATCGATTGCTTTGATACCATATATGAATAGAAACTGAATGAATATTATCATCAAAAGATTATACAATATATACAAGAGAAATTAAGAACAAAGTTACTATACAACAATTATATTGTTATCCTTTCCATATATAGTATATATTTTTTACTATATCAAAACTTAATCGAGTGTTGAGCCCAATTATTTCTTTTAGTATCGATAGAAATTTGGAAGGAAAACTTGTTAAATTCAAAGATTTAAAAACTTTTGATTAGATATTTTGTTGAATGATTCCTTCTTTGCTTTGTTATGGTAAAGGGTAAAACGGTAAAATAGGGTAAAAATCGACATACTTCGTTTGGTAAGGAGCAAATGGTGATTTCACATGCGCGGGGTGGGTATTGAACGTCGGTGACGGTGACTCTAATGAGCCGTTAACATTAAATATAAACACGTGTTTTAAATGTTCATATTAACAATATTATACTATTTTCGTTATCTGCAACCAGCGAAAGAAAGAAAGTAATAAAGAGGTCCCCCATTTCTTCCTCGTGACAATATACAACAAACTTTGCAGAGCCCTAGTTTTGAAGAACGCAACGAACAACATTCTTTTGCTCCACTTTCTCTATTTCCTCTTTCGTTCAGGTTTTGATTTGATTTCCGTAGCTCGACTTCGACGATGTCTAGTTCTGCGGATTGTTGGGACTTTTCTGCTCGGAAGCCAAGCTTTCAACAGACTTGTAGTCGATTTAGTCGTTATTTGAAGGAGAAGGGTAGTTTTGGAGATCTAAGCGTCGGGATGACATGCAAGCCCGATGTTAATGGTAAACCATAAACCTTTTTGTTTCTTTAGATCTGTTTTGATTTCAATTTGATTCTCGGAATTTTGATATATTTTTTTTGTTCCTAATTTCATCGAAGTGTTTGAACTTCGAATTGAAAATCGATCACATGGAAGAGAATCGACTGGTCATTGAATCAATTTTGATATTCACAAAGCAATCTTGGAGATTGTTGTCGTGTTTGTTTCAACCATAAACCTCTTAAGTAGAAATTAGATTTGTTTGGAATATGTTGCAAGTATTGGAGAATAATTATTTAGTCTTGGATCAATTTTGCAGGAGGTTTGGCTGTGTCACGTCAGCCTACAATGATGAATCTGTTCCCTTGTGAAGCTTCAGGAACAGATTCTTCAGCTGCTCAAGATATCAAACCGAAGGATATTTTTCCTAGGCAATCTAGCTTTTCCTCTTCCTCTTCCTCTGGGATCAAAGAAGAAGTCCAGATGATTCAAGAGACGACTAAGTATGTTTCTGTAAATGATAGAAAACAATCATCTTATTTGCTAAGCTATGTTTCTTTCAGTTTGACTAATTTTGTTTGGTTGTTTTGATCTTTAACAGATCTGTGAAACCAGAATCTCAATCTGCTCCATTGACCATATTCTTTGGTGGTCAAGTTATGGTGTTTGACGATTTTTCTGCTGAGAAAGCTGAAGAACTCATTGACTTGGCTAAAAAAGGAAGTGCCAAAAGCGTTACAGGTTTCACAGCTGAAGTGAACAAGAGTTCTTATTCTCAAAACTTAGTCAAGAATCAAAAAGAGATTGCTTCTATCCCAAATCCAGTTTGTGGTCCTCCAAAAGCCGTGGCGCAAGAGCCAATACAGCCCAACCCTTCTGCTTTAGCCTGCGGTAATATTTCTCAGCCTCTTTGGTTAAACAATCTATGTGCTTGGCTTAGACATATTTCTCTAACTTGGTTTCTTTCTTTCTATTTGCAGAACTCCCCATTGCTAGAAGAGCTTCGCTTCATCGATTCCTAGAGAAGAGAAAAGATAGGTAATTGCATTTTTCTGAAGACATTCTTATATTGTGGTTCTGTAATTTGTTGTTAAACAAGTTTCTTAATATCCCACACATAACCTCTAACAGGATCACATCAAAGGCACCATACCAGATAGATGGTTCAGCCGAAGCCTCTTCCAAGCCTAACCCAACTTGGCTCGGTTCGCAGTAATAAGTGAGACTCTCCGACCCAAAAGCCAACTTGAGAGACCATTCCGTAACATTCTTTCGATGCTCCATGGTTATAAATATCATCAATCTCCTCCTGTGTTCATTTTTTATATATATTAATTTGATGCTTAGTAGTTTTGTTTAGTCAATGCGCCAAAGACTTGGTATATTTGTATCAAAGTAAGCTTTATATAGTGTCCATTTTAAACTTAAAAGCTGTCGTTTGTAACCCCTTGCTCTGCCGATATTAACATTAGCTTGCAACTTGTGTAAGAAACAGCACTTCTGTTTTGGTTTATAAATTCTTCTTTCTACGTTTATTGAGCAGAAACTTCTTGTTTACCAAGAATAAGTTCCATCTCAAAAACTCCATTTCTTTCGAAAATAAAAACTTTTGTAAAGTATTATCGTGGACGTCATGTGAACGACTTCACTTATCAAAGGTAAGATGATTCAAACATAACTTATCAAAGGTAAGATGATTCAAACATAAGATAACACTAATGTGGATTGATCCATCAGTATCAGCGTTTTCGAATCGTTGATTGAAGAGATAAGCACAAGCTAAAAACTTTGGTTGGTAGAGACAAGTCAATGACAATTTATCACCACTTACAACTTTATAAAATATCCAAAATCCACAAAAAAAAGAACACCAAATATTCAAAGTCCAAAAAAAAAAGAACTTCATAAAATATCCAAAGTCCACAAAATAACTTCATAAAATATCCAAAGTCCACAAAATAACTTCATAACTAAACTCTAAACTTTATTTTCAATAGATTGCAACACAGTTTTGAAGATTTTTAATCAACCGTAAAAGTGACCAGCTTTTTTACCCGACCAAAAATAATTTTCGAAGCTAAGTTCTCTATTTCGCTTTATTTCTTTTCTACTATTCCTAAATCTTTAAATCATAAAGTTATTCTTTCGCTCGTCATATTAGAAAGGTAGCTAATAGTTTATTGTTATAATCCTTTAACTTTTGGTGGTCGTTACCAATATATTGTCGTTGACAACAAAAAAACTCTAAACTTTATTACCTCAGAGTACACAATTTTTTTAAACTGAATTTCATTATATATATATATATATATATATTGTAACTAAAATTAGTAAACTATGATTATACTTGTGTTATAACGAGGGATTTGATTGTTTTTAAATTGTTTTCATTAAGGTTATTAGATCCGTGTTAATATGTTGGAATATTATTTTCAAAATATTGTTTTAGAGACTTGAAATTCGAACCAAAATTGATCTATGTCAAAGGAACCAGAAACACCAAAATATCCAAATGAGTCTCAAATCTATGTATCAAAAAAACTGGATCCGAATCCGAATTCAAATCAAGGACCAAATTTTAGTTTTTTAAGAGTTTTTCTATTAATTTTTTATTTTGAATTTTTATACAAAAATATACAAATATGAACTCGATTTATACCAAACCAAACTGTATTTAGAAAATAAAAATAATCGAATACGTCATAAATCAAAAGAATAAAAATACCAAATCAGAGAAGCAAAACCCGACAAAATATCAGAATATGTCCTAATTTATGTATTTGAAAAATCGAATCAGAAACCGAACCACACCGAATCAATAATGAATTTGTATCCGATATGTTTTTTATTAAGTTTTTGTTTTTTAAATTTTTTTAATTAAATTATTATTATTTTTGAATTTTCATATAAAAGTTTATAACCAAACTCACCTTAATCATATTTTTAAGGATTGTTATAAACTATAGATTAATTTTATCCTAAAATTGATAACATGATCAAAATAAAAATATCTCTAACTGATGCACGAAATGACAATTTATTACTATTTACAATTTACAACTTTATAAAATATCCAAAATCCACAACAACAAAAAAAAACTTTATAAAGTATCCAAAGTTGCCAAAAATAAAGAACTTTATAAAATATCCAAACTTCCCAAAAAATAAAGAACTTTATAAAATATCCAAACTTCGCAACAACAAAACTTTACAAAATATCTAACAATAAATAGAGTCAGTAGAGTCAGTGAGAGCAAGCTTGGTAGGCTAAGGCTTTTTGTTTCGGTCTTAAAACAAAAAGGCTGGTCCGTAACTTAGTTATGCAAGACTAACGTAGCTATAATCGGGCCGAATCGGGCCCGGACTTGATCTAAATCAAGTGGTGGGGACAATAGTGTTGTTATCAAATTTTATCATTATTTTTCATTCATAATTATTTTTTGACCAAAGGGCCCCGTTACATCAACTTGCACATCTAAAGGCCCCACGTGCATCCATTGCATTCATATTCATAATGATTTCGACATTTTTATTTTATTTTAGTGTTTCTTCTCTTCTTTATTTTTTATTTAAACGTATCGTCATTATTATTATTAAGAGATATTTTAAGTTGTAACTATGAATTTCTCAAATTTGATGTTAAAAATTTGTTTTTTCTTGAACCGTGGTATTGGTCACACGACTAGTTAAAATCAAACTATAGTAAATACATAAAAATATATAAAATCTCAATTATTTGACGTATAAATTTTCGCATATTTTTTTTAAGTCTTTTTTGTAAGAATGATACAGCATAACCCTTAAAAAAATGATACAGCTACCGAGTCATACATCTAAGATTTGATTCCCCTCCTATACAATTAGTAGATTAAATATGAATAGGTAATGGATCGTAATTCTTGATAAAAAAAAGTTATAGATTGTCTCATAACAAGAAATTCCATTATGAGTATTTTTATCTTCCTTTCAAATAAACCAGAAGTAAAGCCATGGCAATTGCATTATTATCCAAAACTTCAATAAACTTTTATGTCTTCAAGTCTTGTATAAACTTGAATTTTTACTTGATTAAATATTACATATATACATAGCTTAAGAAACTGGGGTACTGTATGACTATTTTAATTGATTTATTTCATTTCGAAGACAAAGCATATACACATTATATCCGAAAAGGTATTAAAAATCAACCAAAAGCAACCTCCTATACAAATGTTCCTTTAACCTAACCAAAATTTTCTCTTTTCTTTTTTTTTTTTTTTTGTTCTTTTGCTTTTGAGGTAAAATAGAATCATGATCACTTTTTTCTTTTCTTTTTTTTTTTAAATAGAAAAAAATATACTTCTCTACGAATTATGATGATAATCCTAAAAGACGAATATTCCGGTAGAGAAACTCTGTTCCTTAGCATAAGGAGAGCTCGAAACGTCATCATTTCTCGAAACTTGCGATTTACGTTGTTTTTTTACCTCATCCTTCATTATTTGCACTGATCTGCATTCCACACTGCAAAATCCCATCTCTCCTCTGCACACAAACCCAAAAAAAAAAACAGATTAATACTCCATATACAGTATTTTTCAAACCTCTTAAAAAGCTTAACAAAATCACAAAGACAATAAAAACAACACTATAAATCTACTTCTCCTGAATAATATCTTAAATATTTGAATTACTTTAAACTTGTATCGGTTTTAACAAAGACATATACGCGACTTAATTGCGTGTCTTAATTTCTAATCCCAATAATGATTACTTTAATTAATGTAATGAAACTTACTTGTACATGTATATGTCTTTGCCTTGAAGTTTCTTCTTACACAAGCAACATGAACTCAGAAACTCTGTTGATGTTCTACAATGTTGTTTTCTAATAACCGGTGGTTCATCGGCGATAACCATCGGTTTATTCACTCTCCGGTAATCTTCTTCACAAATTTCAAAACCATCGTCGTTAAAATAAACTTTAGTTGGCCCATCTCGGCTCGTGACATAAGTGAATTCTTCCTCCGACAAATCAATCTCAGGACACCGGAATCTTCCAGAGTAACGAACCGGATCATGTCGATTAATTCCGTTGCTAGTTTCTTCCAACGCAGCTACAATACCTAAACCAACACCACCAGAACCGTACCGTTTTGAGTTAACCGGAGATGGGAATTTCAAATCTAATGGACTTCTAGGACTTGATGTGTAATCTTCCGGTTTAATAGCAGATCGGCTTCTGGGAACCAACATCTCAGATAATTTACGGATCATGAGATGAGGTCTTTTGCTTAGTATCATAATTAAGAATTGAAGAAAACAAAAACTGAATGGAATTGAGATGAAATGGGAGAATTCAGAGCAAGGTTATAGGAAGGAATCTGAATGAAGAAGAAGAAGAAGAAGAAGAAGAAGAAGAAGAAGAAGAGAAGATGGAGAAAGGTAGAGACTTTAGCCCACTGATTTCATTTCAAGTTTGGAATTTTGTGTGCTATGATTAATGATTGAAGTTTATAGAATGCCCCACCTTCTATTTATCAACAAATATTTCTTTCATTTTTATTTAGAGTTTTTGGTATAAGAAACCCTCCAATTTATCATATTTTGCAAGTTTGACGTCTATTTTATTAAAATGTCAATTCAACCATATGCGAAATTTCATTTTTTTAACATATCATTTACATTTTTTTGTCAGTTAGATCGACAAAACTTAATATATAATTTAAACTCATATCATCTTTCAAAACTTTTACTTTATATTGTAAGTTGAAGTCGGACACTAGATATTTGAACTATTAACTTAGACATATAATTAAGTGATAATAGTTTCGTCAATTATTTACATTTTATTTTTAAAAATTTAATAGTAAAATTTAATTATTTATATGAATTTTTTTATTTAATATCAAAAAGTGTATTTGGTCAAATGATTGAATGTCATATTTGCTGTTATTTTTATCCAGTTTGACTTAAAAAAATCATGTTTGTTTTATGTGATATTGTTAGAGTTCAGAAAAATTGATTATGGACTGGATCTTATAAATCTGATTTGCTGTTATCTACTATTATAGTTTTTCAAATTAATAGTAATAACAGAAGTTATATTACATGTTATTGGTAGTTTGATTTTCATTTTTAGAAGTAGAAGTTAAAATTGCAAAATCTAATAATTGGAGGACTCTTTGCACAAAAACCTTTTTTTCACTTTATTTTATTGTATCCACAATATATTATACACAATAATTGCAATGAGCAGGCTCAGAATTTATTAATTTTAATGTAATGATTCCTTTCTTTTTATTTTATTTCATTGGAGGCTTGTAGGACCACTGGGACCCATTAGTTCCATCAAGATTCATTTGTCCATTTGTGATCTTTAATTATTTATTTATTTATTTATTCTTGGAATCCAAGACTTTCTCGTAAGGAAAAAAATATCCTATAATGTTCTTATATTACGTAAATGTTTTGTATTTTTAAATAACTTCATTCTATATTAATAGACCAATTCATCTATTTTTGATTATATTGTTCATCTATTTATCAGCACCTAGTTTATTACTATTTAGATAGTAGTTTTATTTATTTGTTTGGAATCAAACAGTGGTTTTACTTTTTCTGAAAGTGATTGTTTTTTTTATTTAAACCGAAAATTAGGTGGCAATTAGAAGATGATTGGAATCTTATCCTCCACATTAGTTTATTATTTTCGATTTTTAATCATTTGATGACCGTTTCTCTTCCTTAATTTCAATTATATTATCTTGACTTATTGATGATGTTGAGGTTATAATTTTCATTAAAAAAATCGAACCTGTGGTTATGCTAGGAGATATTTAATCATTACATACATTTTCCTAGGTTAGGGACCTACGAAACACAAAGAATCATTTTTAATGGGCTGAAAAATTGACTAATTATTTCTGCCCAAGAATATGATTTTGGGCCGAATAGTAAAATATCTTCCTAAATTCATCGTCTGGTGGATGATTTTTCTTCTACTAAATAATACAAAATGGAAAAAAAACCACAAAGATAAGAATTTCTGTAGAAAAATATAAATGAAATATTACTTACTATTTTTACGAGTTTTTTTTTTCGAAACTGGGAATTTCATATATCAGAAACCATGTAGAAGTTCAACAAGTTATAAACCAGCAACATAACACATGAGAAATATAACAAAGTTAATTGATCTTAGCCTAGAAATCTGTCACGTTTCCAGCAATCCAAAAGACTTAACAGCCTAAACATTCATCATCGACCGGACTAATTAAACTTAACTTAATGAACAAAAGAAAGTCGACCAAACAGCAGTATCATTAGGGTCATAGAAGGTCCTTAGAGCTTTGTTCGAAGTGTTATCTTTGAAATCAGGGTACCGTTTGCGCTTCGTTTCTCGGTTCATCAACACTTGAACTTCCTGTTGAGTTGCAGATGTAGCTAAATCTAGTTCCAAGCTAGCTGAGAATTTTTCAAACTCACCATTGTTGAAAGTAAAGTTTCTGATGGTATCTCATAGTGAGGGAAAGTTATCGGTAATGAACTCTAGACCTTGACTCTGTCCTTGGATGAATTGTCCCTATGTTGCTTGATCTGTAACTTCTACCTCCATAGCTTGGTGTTCCATCTGAGAGATTGCAGAAGAGATATCTTGATGAAGTGGATTGTTTTCGACTTCATTGAGGTAATCGTCCAGTGAAGGGACATATGAGCATAGAGTTGTGTTGTGAGTTAGTTTCTGACAGTTTAAGTAAAAGTTCAAAGTTCCCTCATAGTGAAAAAAGACATAAAGCCGTTCACTGTTTTGGAACCAGATAAGCTTAAAGAATTTTAGTCTCTCAAAGGGATTAATGTTGACTCTTGCCCTTATAGTTGAAGCTCAGACTACTGATTGAGGTTGTACATCTACCTCCACAAACTTCCCCCAGAGCTCTAACAATTAGTCGGGGTGTCATTAGAGATGCATACTGCAAAGGCAGGTCTTGTATTTGGATCCAAACCGGCACTTTTGAAAACAAAAGTCTGGGTTCAATTGGTGCCCATCTTTGTATTATAACGAGCCAGCCATTATAAGCTATTGGTTGCCTTCTTAAGATGGAGACAAGATCCGTTTCAGAAGAAAACAAAACCTGCACATAGTCTTGATCAATGATGCGTCCATACACCCTAATCTCCATATGCCAGTGCTTTGGAAGATCCTGAGCCATCTCCAATAAATTTTGCTCTGCATAATTGATCAGTCTTGCTACCAAGCTCATTCTGCTCATCTCTGTAGGGTTGTAGTACACATAGTAGGGGATGAAAATGTCCTCATCAGGTCTCCCCATATGAAATTATTCAATAGCAGACCATAAGTTATCCACCATTCTTAGTTTGTGAAAGCTTCAGACGTAAGAGACTTTTAGGGTTCTGCTGTAACTCTTCCTTCATTCACCTTTTAAGCTTGAGTAAATGCGTGTGGAGCAGAGATTACTCATTAGAAATTCACACCTGTCCGCATGCTATGCATCTTGGAGGTAGTAAGCATGTTGGCCAATGCATGTTCGTTATTTGTTTCTTTCCGCCGCCTTGGATCTTCTGACAAATATTTTTGAGGATTTTGCTGATGTTGAATGCAGAAAGGTGATTGGTTGAATAAGGAGGGAGTGACACATGTCAGAGGCTGAGTTTTGAAGCATGAAATCTGTATAAAGTAGCTAATCATTAGCTAAGCCACTAACGTGAGTTAGGAGCTGGGGAGGAAGGTGGCGTGATAAAGTGAAGATAGTTTGAGGGAAACGAAGCAGATTTCACGACAAAAAAGAAGAATGATGGTGCATCCTCTTATGTTGAGCTTAATCATTTGGAGTATGTCGGCCCATTAATATGGTGCCTTTATAGTGGAGCCTACGAGTGGTTTGTGGCGGGAGAGAGTTATTTAAAATAAGAGGATAGTTGTGTAAGTCATGGTCACAGTATGATTATGGAGCAAGGGGTTATAGTTTAAAATTTAGCGGGAAGTATTGTTGAGGCAACCAACCTGGGATTTGACTTCCAATGTAGTCTTGAAATCGGTTTTCCTTGCTAATGCTTCCTTGACCTGTTATGCTCTTCAGTTGCTGTAATTGATGTTTATACCGAGGCCATGTGTGTTGTTGTGTGATCATCTCATAAATCTCCTTATTATCCACTATTATACGGAATGGGAGGAAGTGTAGATTTTTGATACTTTGTAGAAGCCAAAGTAGTCCTTGATGTTGAACTTGTAGCTTAGATCCCATGTTAAAAAGAGTGTGACGAGAATTCCAAGTACTCTTATCTTCAATGTTTTGGATAATCCAAGCTCCACCATGTAAATTAGAGCTTCTGTTAAACATTGTATGCCACCAAGCAAAGTATTTCCAATCCATATTGTCCTTAATATGTATCTCTACATTCAGCATTAAATTATCAGACTAACTTTTTTGCTGATTCCAAAGTTTAGCTTCAGACAAACTGTCTTGTATGTTGATCATTAGATTCTTCTTAGAATTCTCAATAACGGTGAGGTTTTTTGTTTTCCAAATACACCATAATACCCATGGGAAGCTCTGTCTGATTTCACTTGGGATATTAGGATTCTTACTAGAGAGGAGTAAGTGTATGAAATTGCCTTGTAAGGTGTTGTTGTTGAATCCTCTTTCTGGTTCTGGGAAGTTAAATAATCTCCAAATTTGTCTTGCTGGATGACAGGAAAATAACATGTAATTTATGGTCTCTGCTTCAGTTTCACAAATATTACAAATTGGGTTTTGACTAACCCTTATTTGAAAGAGCTGTGACTTGACTGCTAGTGCACCTGATAGGGCTTTCCACATAAAGATTTTCAACTTGGAAGAGGCCTGAGTTTTCCATATTTTGGATTTCATAATGATTTTGTAGATCACCTGATCTGCAGCTTCCAAAGATCCAAAGAAATTCATTTTACTCATGATCCAGTATCCACTTTTCACTGTATATTCCCCAGACCTATTAAAGCTCCAAAGCTAATCATCTGGTTGATTCAACCCTGGTGTTATCGAGAGTATGCGAGGGATATCAGTTGGGTGTATATTTCTGTGTAAGGCTTCCATATCCCATCCACTAGAGTTCAATAAGTTACATACTCTTAGGTCAACATTGAACAAGGACTTTCTGCTGATCGAACTCTCGGTTTAGAGTTCATTATCTACTGTGTAGTCCACACATAAGTGTCCCTTCCATTTCCTATTTTTCTGATAATTCCTTTGGATAAGAGACCCTTCCCTTTTAGTATACTTCTCCATCCGTATGAAGGTCTGTTACCCAATGAGCTATTTAAGAAATTCATGTTTGGAAAGTATATAGATTTGTATGTTTTAGCCACTAGAGATTGACGATTACGCATAATCCTCCATGAATGTTTGGCTAGCAAGGCTATGTTAAAATTACCAAAGTCCCTGATCCCTAAGCCTCCTTTGAATTTAGCTTTCTGGATTTGCTTCCAAGAGACCCATGGTATCTTGTTTCGGTCGGTCTCTTTATTCCACCAGAATATTCGAGTAATTTTTGTGAGTTTCTTACATTGTGTTTTAGTAAGTAAGAACCAGGACATAACATAGATTGGTAGCACCATTGCAACCGTCTTTAACATTATTTCTTTTCCTCCTACTATAAGTGACTTTGCAAACTAGGAGGTAATCTTTTTTTCCATTTGGTCTGTTAAAAATTGCAGTTGTTTTGTTCTTGGTCCTGTAAAAGAATTTGGTAGTCCCAAATATTTTTACATACCTTCCACAGAAGTGATACCCAATAAGTCTCATATCTCTTTCTTTTTATTTTCTGATATTCTACCAAATGTGATCACTTACTTTTCGAAGTTGATTAGTTATCCTGAAGCCTCCGTATATTCTTCCAGGTATTCCTTAAGGGCTTTTGCTTCTCCAATAGAAGTTTTACAAACAAACAAGCTATCATCTGCATATATCAAGTGGTTGTTGGTTGCTCATTATGAAACTGTATACCTGAGAGCTTGCCTTGTGAAACAAGAAAATTCATTTTTCCAATTAGTGCTTCTGTGCATAAGATGTATAAGTATGGCGACATCGGATCTCCCTGTTTTATGCACTGTTGTGGTTGGACTAGACCGTGTGCTTGTCCATTAACTAGGATCGAGTAAGTAATCGAAGTTACACAATTCATAAGAAGGTTAATCCACTAGACTCAAACCCTAGCTGTGAAAGAACTTGGCGGAGGTAATTCCACTCTAGCCTATCGTAAGCTTTGGAGATGTTCGTTTTGATGAGCATATAAGCAGCTTTACCCAAGCGGTTCATGGTGATGTGGTGGATGAATTCATGAGCCATCATTATATTGTCTGTTATTAGTTTACCCGGCGTAAATGCTCCTTGTGTATCCGATATAATCTCCTGAAGCAACGGTTAGAGCCTCCGGGTGATAATTTTAAATTATCTTATACATCATTTTGCATAAACTAATTGGACGAAAGTCCTTCATGAGTGTCGCCTCCTTTTTTTGGGAATTAGACTAATATAAGTATAGTTCTATTCATGCAGAATTGACCCTATTTCAAATACTTCCCTAACCTCTTCTATGACTTGTGGTGCAAGGATGTTATAGTACTTTCTAAAGAAGTTTTCCATCATTTCATCAGAACCCGGTGCACTGTCCTGTCTTATGTTAAAGATGGCTTCTTTAACTTTCTCCTCCGTGATTGTAGCTAAGAGCTTAGCGTTCATTTCACCAGTCACTTTGGGTTTAATATGACTTATGAATTCACTTATGTTGTGTTGATGTTGGGATCAGAACAGTTGTTTTGAAATATTGAGCTGAAACATTGCCTTTTGACCCTTCGAGAAACTGTTTTTGTCCATTGTTATCTTGAATATATGTGATGAGATTGCGTTTTCTCTGCCTGTTCATACTATTGTGAAAGAATTTAGTGTTAGCGTCTCCTTATCTGAGCCATTTTTCCTTTGATTTTTGCTTCCAAAAATCCTCCTCCAACTGGACTTGAACCATAAGTTCAGACTTTAGCTGACGGATTAAGTTAGGATTTGGAGATCTTTTGTGACCTCTTGTTGTAGTCTGTTATATATGTGATCAATATTCCTTGTAGAGTTAGTTTGTTTGTGTTTCTTCCAGAGAACTATTTCCTTCTACACTTTTTAACTCTGCTCATTAAATCCATATTTGAGTTGGTGTTCCAACTCTTCTTAATGATATCTTCAAAATCTTTGTATTTACTCCATCTTTTATTGAAGAAGAACCTTTTGGAGAAGGAATATGGTTCTGCTACAAATGACACTAAGATTGGTCTATGATCTGATCCCATTATGTCCAAATATGTTGATGAGTTTGCGGGAATAAACACTTCAAGCCTGAATTGCCAAAAACTTTGTCCAATCTAATTTGTATCCAATGTTTGATTCTGAATCCCATCCAAGAGTACTTTGGTCCTTTACTACTTAGTTCTTCCATATCACATTCTGTGATCAAGTTTCTAAAAGGTTGCATGGATCATGTAGGTCTTTTAGGACTTCCTAGTTTTTCACTATTGTCCCTAATCTTGTTAAAATCTCCAATCAGCATCCAAGCAGAGATTTAGGAGAGATTTATAGTTCGTATCTGGTTTCAAACCTTGTCTCTAAACTGCGAAACTGGATGTCCATATATAAAGGAAACAAAAATATGTTGCATTCCTATCCTTATTTGAGTGTCAATAACATTCTGGTTGCCTTGTATTAACTTGAGGTCCTCTGTATTTTTCCAAAGCAATGCCAGTCCTCCACTTAGACCCATCACTTCTATTATAAACAGATTCAGGTAGCCTAACCAATCTTTAACTTTAGTGACAAACTGAATAGTATTCTTAGTTTCCATGAGGAATAGGTAATCAGGAAACAAGGTTTTCCTTATTTCTCTTAATCGTCGAACTGTCAGGGTATTCCTTAAACCCTAACAGTTCCAACTGAGGATGTTCATAATGATTCAAGTGACTTAAGGATAGTCACCATACCAGTTTTGAAATGATCATTGACTTGTTTGGAAGGAGGAGTAAAATCCTTAGAAATCTTGCATTTCTTCTTAAAATCCTTGATGGCTATGTTTCTTCCTGAATCCAGTTGTTCCTCATTAAGCCTCTCCTCTTTGGACTCTGATGTCTGAACTGTTTTTTGTGGGCGCTTAGCTTGGATTTTATAAGTTATGAGTGTATGTGTTTTATCTCCTGATTCTCTATTCTCAGAAGCTTGTTTAAACAAGCTCAACTGTCTTTTCGAGCTCTCAGTTAACTCCCATTCACCAGTCAGGGGTTTCATTTCCATTCTGTTTGGGGCTTCTACAGGATTTGGTAACTGTGTAAAGTTCTCCCTCTTATGTAGTTCCAGGTCCGCTATATCTTTATGTTTTTGTCCTTGATGCCTCTTAGTAAGTGGAAAGGGATTTGCTGATGTTTCTGGTTCTGTTTCATTTTGTTCTAGGTCTTTTGTTGATTTATTTTGCTTGGGATTGGGATTGTCTTGGTCTTGTTGTGTAATATTTGTGTTCATGGAACTCTGTTTTGGCGACAGGGGTGGTGAGGTTATCTCCAGCCATGGGCACTAGCGCTTGTCATGCGTGAGTCTAAAGCAACAATGACATGATTTCTTGACTCTTTCGAACTCAAAGGCCACTTTTATGACCTTACCACCGAAAATCTAAAAGTTCTCTGCGGTTGAAGCGGGCTTTCTAGATCATACATTATTCTCACTCATCATAGTCAATTTCTATAACATCTCCAAAGGTACTTCCAATGGCCTTGAACAAGTCCGCTGTGTGGTGATTGAGTGGAATATTAAACATACAAATCCAAATTGGAATCTTAAGGATGTTCTGTTCACCTTGCATGTCATGTTTGGACCTAACAGCCATTCCCCAATCTTCAAAGTTCCATAGGTCAAATCATGTTACAACTGATAGTGCTTCTTCTGATGGGAATCTAAATTGAAAGTGATCGTGTGAGATTACCGCACCAACCACTCTTGTATATGTTCTCCACATTTGCGGTAATGTTATCATAGCTTTTGCCATGTCTTGTTTCTTTGAATTTAGCAACTTTCCTATTAAAATGAGTCTCAGTTTTTGCATGTTGGTGTAGTTTTTAGAAGATAGTAGATCCACCGGATCTTCATCAAGGTGAAGAAAATCGAAGACCTCGTGAAGTAGTGAGTTCATTGTCTTTTGCGCTCTTCAATTAACCATGTAACAAGGAACACTGTGAGAGTAACTACTTAGAGATTTAGGGATTTGGAAATGATGGAGAAACTTGGTGTAACCGACAATTTTGAAAGTTTCGGTGGGTTTACTGTGCTCTCTAACACAACACAGGAAAGAGAAGAGAGGATTGAGGCTTTGGTTTTATAACTAAAATTATTTTTACGAGTTTTTGCAATGATATTATAATATTGTTTTTGGCAAGTATTTTGAAGTCTGGCATTGGATGAGTGGTAATTAGATTCTATATTATAAAATGAGCACACGATTCATAAAGTCTAATTTCACTCTAAACTCTCCAAAATATATATGTTTATATTTAGTCTAATTCATCTTTATATTACACTATTTTACACATAATTCTTATATTAAAATTAAGAGTTAATTTACAGAATATATAAGTTTTTGAAAAATTAAAAATTTGACACAAATTTTCAAAAATTAGTTTATTGCCAATTTTTGTCAATTTTACCATTTTGCCTTTAACATATTGATATTGACGAAATGACAAGTTAAACCGATATCATCCATAAAATGTAAATTATATTACACATATATTAAATATTTTAAATAAGTAATATATTTGAAAATTCGGTAAGATATAAGTTGAGCAGATAACATTATTATTTATTCGGTAACATATGTTATGCGGTACAAAGAGAAAATAACATGAATAACCAACAAATTAAATGTGTGCCAAACTATAGCATTATAATTATGTTATCGTGTATAAACTGCACAATATCTGTATCTATCATTATGTAACATATATAATAAATATGTTAGAGATATATAAATATATCTGTACGGATAAATAAATATTTGAACAATTATCACTTTGATTATATTGCTACATGGGTACACTAAGTATTGTTCAAAAAATTACACAAAGTCAATTTTTTTTTGAAAATATGGGTCAATTTTCCAAAAATTTGTGTATAGTATAGTTTTTCAAAAATCAAATCTCTTATATAATAAAAATATAGCATTAACTTAAATACTGTGTTATATTGTCTGTTTTGGACTAGGTTGTGTTGTTACTAGGAAATATTATCACATAAATAATATTTGTCACACAATTATATTTTGATAAGATTCTATAACTAATTAATTAATTATTATTATCTAGATTAAATATTATTAATGAATTAACTATAAACCCTACGAGATTATAATAATTATATCCTTATCCTAATCGATATTTATTAAAAACAATCCTCCTAATCCTAATAGGAAAACTAATAAACAATATTTATTTAAGACTCGACCCACCTAGGACAATTATCACCATTCTCAAACAATTCAAAATTAAAATTTAAATATCACAATTATCACAACATCTATTTAATCATTTAAGATTTGATTTTTG
>OVBA01004994.1:0-20078 GCA_900406435.1 Lepidium aucheri
TTATTGATTTAGGAAAATAACTCAAAACATTTAGCTTACAAGAACAACTCTTTTTAAAGCTCTCAATCAAAATTATTGAGGATTGTTATGACTCAACAACCCTATTTATAACCACATATCCTAATCCTAATTGATATAGGTAACTCTAGTTCTAGATTACTCTTAGAATCTAATTAATCCTTANACTAATTAATTTTTATCTTCTTAGGATAGCTGCACTTCAAGCTAATCTCTTGATCTTATCATCAAGCTTATCTTCAACAATAACTTAATCACGACAAATTAATTAACATTATAATATGTTGAATCTTAGAACTCAAGAATACCTTATGCAAATAATATTTTAAAAAATCGATCATCATGACTCACAGCAAATCAAATAAAATATGTACTTGATCATTAGTCAAAAAATTGATCGCATTCTTAGTTTATATTAGTCAAATATTATCAAAAAAATGATCTAATCATCATCAACGAATCCTCCAAGTCAGAATCCTAAACATGACAAAACTCACATGCTCATTACCTAGCTAGAATCATAAATCCTTAATGTTTAAGAATGCTTTTTATTTTTTCGTTAAAAATGTTTAAGAATGTTTTTCGAACTAATATTTCAATGATAAACTGCTATGTGATAATCCTCGACTTAATTTATACCTGAGTCGGAAAAACTTGGGCAATTATATCTTTAAGTTTTATAAGTGATCTATAGTCATTTTTACCACTTTTTTGTTTGTTATATAAAAGATATGTCATTATGATTTAAAAACATCATTTATTATAAAACATATGCGTTTCCAAACGCATTTACTGTCTTAATTCAAGTTTTTTTATAGTAGTGTTAGTGTTCTAGCAAAATAAATTGTTTTATTAATTCACTGTAATATATTTTATTTTAATTTTTACATATTCACTTTAAGTGTTTAAGACATAGAGTAATTCATTAAACATGTATACATTTTTATATATTACGCTGTACATACTGGATATGTATATATTAATAAAACCATCTAACTAATGTTGTTTTAACTTCAAACTAATGCTGTTTTGACTTTAGTATAAAGAAGACCTATATTAATATATTGACTAACACTAATTATAAATGTAGAAGACACGTAGTTAGGTCTCATGTGATTATCAAGAAAACAGATGTCATACGCACAGAAAGTCAATGTACATTAAGAAACATTTAGTTGACAATAAGATGTGCATTTGAAAGATTTTTTAAATTAATATTTGATTTGAAAAAAATAATGATTTGGGATTAATTTGATCAATTATACTTTGGGGAACAAGAAACATTGAATAAGCAATGCTTCCGGGAGAGGTAACAGGTACAGTACGGATCTGGTAGACTGGAATACTATTAATCGATTCTTAATCATTGCTCAACTCTTAACCATTATACTTTCAATATATGTTTCAGTTTAATCTTCAAATGATCACTTTTTAATTAGAATCAGTTAAATCGATAGAATATAATTCCTAGTTCTAATTCTATTTATATAATTTGTATAATAGTCTTCGTATTTATATAATTTGTATTTATATGTGATAAATATTAGAGGATAAATATGAAGGAACATATCTCATTTTAAATGAGCTTAGTTTTTATCGACCCAAAAATGAGCTTAGTTTTTTTTTAATATATAAATGATTAGTTGGTTACTTACCATTGGACCATAAAATCTGTAACTGTTTCGTACGCCATTTCAATAAAATAAAATTTATTAGTGGTATCATTTTTTTTTCCAAGATAACTTCATGCATTGTAGCAAGTAAAGAAGTCAATGTCGAGGTACGAAGAAAAGACTGATATCTAGATAGCTTTCTGATATTACATACGAGAACATCATTTTTGTGATTTAAAATACGAAGGATAAGAGATGAAGAAAAGGAAGTAAAAAGGCATTAAAAATGAGTAAATCCCTTCAGAAATGGTTGAAAAGTTGGCCATCAGCTATCATCTACAGTACCTCCGAATATTTCACTGTAAAAAATACTTCGTGAAACTGTAAAAATGGAGCGAAATCATAGTCCAAATAAAAGCCTGGAGCTCTGCGTGAAAAGAAGACATACAACGACAAGTTCTCCTTGCAACCCTATTGACCCCTCCAATTCTATCAGCAAAGCAAAACCAATTAAAACCAGAATAATACTCAGAATCCTTTCAGGAATCATAAAAAAAGCATCAAAAATCTGTGAAAACAGAATTAACGGTCAATGGACGGGTAAAAGTGTCCTTGCTCCCAACACCCCAAAGCACCCGACATAATATATTATTTGATGAAACAAACGTCTCATTCATAAAGTATGAAAAGGCAGCCTCTTTTTCTGCATGACGAATAATAGTGTGCGAATTTTTATCCAGATTGGAAAACAATTTATCGTACTAAATTTCCACATGAACCATAAAAACACACTATTAGTGGTATCTTTTTGTAAACAAACACACTATTTTAAGTCAAAAAACATGATACCGAAAGAAATACACTATTTACCAAATTATCACATATTGTTTTATAAAACTACACAAGTTGACAGTAGTGTATAAATATGCTTGTCGTCAATACTCGTAAAAATGACTTTTTTCGTCGTTTACTATTTTCCGACCATAATTATTTATTTCATTTCATTGCCAAAATGTTTTCTTTTCCACCAATAAATCATGAATTTAAATATCTATCCGAACCTTTGACCCAAAAAAATAAATAAATTTATCTATCCGAAATAAAGAAAGAAAAAGCCCAAAATATACTAAGGTAACCTAGGCCCAATAAAAGACCCAATTGATAAACTCATAATGCGTTAGTTTCGCCGGCGCCGGTAAACCGCCGAAACGTGCCCATGTGCCTGGGTGATGGTTAGAATTTCTACGATTTCCCTGAGAATTTGTTGTTTTCATCACATACTCTACTCTCTTAAGCACTTGCTTCCTCGTCGGAATTCTCTTTCTGGTCATTGTTCTTCAAGTACGAGAAAACATGAGCTACACTTCACGTTTTCTGTTTTGTCTACTATTGGCCATGACCTGTTCGACGAAATACCCAAGAGAGAGGACAAACCCGTGGATTCGAACTTTATGTTCTTGCGGGATGTACTTAGATACTCCATGGTGAGAACAGAGATAGAGACTCCGGGGATTATCCATTGTTTCGCTCTGAAGTGTGGGTTTCTTGACGATTTGCCTGTATCTTCGAAGCTTCTGACGCTTTACAGTAAATCCGGGGACTTGGTGTCTTCTTTGGGTCTGTTTGGGGAATTAAATGTGAAAGACGTGATTTTTTGGAACAGTATGATCACTGCTCTGAATCAGAATGGTCGTTCCATGGCAGCTGTTGGATTATTCGTTGAGATGATTCAGAAGGGAACCGAGTTTGATTCGACAACGCTTTTACTTGCAGCTTCGGCGTTATCTAGTCTACATCTTTCGATGAAATGTCCAATGGTTCATTGTTTGGCAATAGCGACTGGTTTGATTTCGGATTCTACCTTGTGCAATGCATTGATGAATCTTTATGCAAAAGGCGAGTATTTGTGCTCCGCAGAATCTGTGTTCACGCATATGGATCACCGAGATATTGTTTCTTGGAACACAATGGTAACTAAATTTCTTGCAAATGGTCATCCCAGAAAATCTTTGAAATATTATATGGCGATGACTGGTTCAGGACAACAAGCTGATAATGTGACTTTTTCATGCCTTATCTCAGCTTGTGCTTCTCTTGAGGACCTTCCATTAGGCGAGTCGTTCCACGGTTTGGTTATAAAATCAGGTTACATCCCGGAAGCTCATGTCTCTGTGGCCAACTCGATCATTTCCTTGTACTCAAAATGTGGGGACACCGAGGCTGCAGAGACTGTATTTGAAGAGTTATTGTGCAAGGATTTGATTTCTTGGAACTCAGTACTTAATGGGTTTGCTTCAAACGGAATGTTTCAAGAAGCATTTGGTATTTTGGAGGAAATGCAATTGGTCGATAGGATTCAGCCTGATATAGCCACCGTGGTTACAATAACTTCTATCTGCGGTGATTTATGTCTGTCACAAGAGGGAAGAGCACTTCATGGTTACACGGTTCGTAGGAAGATGCAATCAAGTGCGATGGAGGTAATAAACAGCCTCATTGACATGTATGGTAAGTGTGGCTTAACAAGGCAGGCTGAATTGTTGTTCAGGACAGCACCTGATCGGGACATAGTTTCGTGGAACTCAATGATATCTTCTTTTGCACAAAATGGTTTAAAAAAAGAAGCGATGAATCTGTTCAAGGAAGTTGTCAATGACTATTCTTGTTCAAAATTTAGTTTGTCAACTTTGTTGGCAATTCTTCCGTCTTGTGATTCCTCTGAATCTCTGATCTTTGGCAAATTAGTCCATAGTTGGCAGCTAAAGCTAGGATTTGGGGATAATATCCTTTTGGCTAATTCAGTTATGAACGCGTACATCAGCTGCGGGGACGTAACTTCAGCGTTGTTCCTGTTACACACAATACCTAAAACAAGGGATCTCGCATCTTGGAACTCTGTTATCTATGGCTGCGCATCAAATGGTCACCAATTAGAATCACTGAGAGCGTTTCAGGCAATGAGTCGTGAAGGGAAAGTTCGTCATGACTTGATTACTCTTCTGGG
Source organism: Lepidium aucheri (assembly GCA_900406435.1). Classification (NCBI taxonomy): domain Eukaryota; kingdom Viridiplantae; phylum Streptophyta; class Magnoliopsida; order Brassicales; family Brassicaceae; genus Lepidium; species Lepidium aucheri. The sequence goes on from OVBA01004994.1 coordinate 4,636, forward strand.
TATTATCTCAGCTAGTGGAAACCTTGGACTGGTCTTACAAGGAAAGTGCTTTCATGGTCTAGCTATTAAAAGTTTGAGAGAACTTGACGTCCAACTGCAGAACACATTGATCACCATGTATGGTAGATGTAAAGACATAGACAGTGCAGTGAAGGTCTTTGACTTGATCTCTGACCCTAACTTATGTTCATGTAACTGTGTGATATCAGCTTTGTCTCAAAACAGAGCTGGGCGAGAAATGTTTCAACTCTTCAGAAACCTAAAGTTAGAGCCGAACGAGATCACATTTGTTGGTCTCTTATCCGCCTCAAGTCAGCTCGGGTCAACGAGCTATGGTATGCAGGCACACTGTCAACTCATTCGGCGTGGGTTTCAAGCTAACCCTTTCGTCAGTGCAACACTTGTGGACATGTACAGTAGCTGCGGGATGCTAGAAACCGGCATGAAGGTGTTTAGAAACTCGGGAGTGAAATCAGTTTCTGCTTGGAACTCGGCGATCTCTGCATATGGATTCCATGGAATGGGAGAGAAGGCAATGGAACTATTCAAGGAAATGAGTAGTAGTGACTCAGGGATGGAACCAAACAAGAGCACTTTCATAAGCCTATTGTCAGCTTGCACTCACTCTGGGTTTATAGACGAAGGTCTAACGTATTACTACCAAATGGAGGATAAGTTCAAGGTTAAACCAGCTACTGAGCATCGGGTCTGTATTGTGGACATGCTTGGCCGGGCAGGGAAGCTGAGAGAAGCTTATGAGTTCATCACAGGGATTGGTGAACCACAAAAAGCGGGTGTGTGGGGGGCTTTACTTGGCGCTTGTAAATATCATGGGGACACAAAGTTGGGTAAAGAAGTTGCAGAGGTTTTATTTGAAATGGAACCAGACAATGCATCGTACTATATTTCGTTGTCAAACACCCATGTTCTGTTGGGAGATTGGGAAGAAGCTGCGCGGCTACGGAAGACGGTGGACGATAATGCTTTGAAAAAGCTTACTGGTTACAGTACTGTTGAAGTTGGTGATGTATAGTGTTTCTTGAGGTGTTCCTATATCAGTGATTAGTTCAGAGGTTGTTTGAGGAGAAAGAAAGTAATTGTAACAACAAGCAAGTAAAATGTTGAAATCATCAAGTCAGCAAGTACAACAACAGGCAATGGATTTCTCGTCAAAGAGTAAAATGTGAAATCATCAACTCAGCAAGTACAACAACAGGCAAAAAAAAAAAACAATGTAAAGAGATACATAAACTTTTATTACTCAATTAATAAAAGCTGGAGGAAGATGGAGAAGCAAAACTGTGAAACAACAATCAAAGGCGTGACCAAATACATCAACTTCTAGTGCACTCAGAAAATAGATGGCTGCGCAAACCCCGAACTCATAAGATTATCTTCCTCGAATTTGGACAATGTTTCATCCAGATCATGCCCTATATTCTGTGATTCCGTAAAGAAAATCAAAAGTGATCAAATATTTCAGATATTTTTTTAACCAAATGTTTTACGGTTAATAGTAGAGGACTGGGTTTGATTTTAGAGATCAAGGACCTCGTGACAGTGTGGCCCTAATCATCCAAGTAGTAGTATGAGCCTGCGGACTTTTGCTCCCTGTCCTTGGTCGACTCTAATTTGTTGATTCTTGGTCTGAAATTGGTGGGATCCCGTCTGAATGTGATGTTCAGATGCTGCAAGGTAACAAAATGCATAATTGGGGATCAGTTAGCACCAACATTTACGTCCTTTTTTTTAAAGGCCCTACGGGTGCAACTACTAGAAGAATAGGAGACTTACAGATAAGAAGAGATTCATGCCACTGAGCAGTGATTGAGGACAATTTGCAGTACAATCAATGGATGGTTGTCCTTCATACACAATGACTCGGTCTGCCAAATAGGTAGCCATGATAAAGTCATGCTCGACTACGAATGCAGTTTTCTTTGCGTGGAGAATGAATCGCTTGATGACTTTAGAAGCCACGATACGTTGCTCTGAATCAAGATACGCACTTGGCTCATCAATCAGGTATATATCCGCAGGCTGCAGGAATTCACAAAGTTTGTGTTGCATGAGATCACTGAGACAAAGGAAAACAGCTATATTCTATAGACTTACCTTTCCGAGGCACAGAGCTAACGCAACCCTTTGCAACTCTCCTCCTGAGAGATTAACGACTTCTTGATCCATCAACTGTTCAATCTGAAGTGGTTTCATCACATCCGACACAAATTGAGGATGCATGTAAGAATCTCGAATCTTTTGATGTAGCAAGTGTCTAACTGAATTCTGAAACTTTGGGCTGATCTTTTGTGGCTTGTACGAAACATTGAATTCTGGTATCTCTCTGTCTGGTCCTTCTGTCTCATCAGGTTTCAACAAACCCGCCTGCAGGAAATTACCAATAATACAACTTCAGGAGTCCAGTACTTTCTGAGACTCTAACCACAAGAGAACAGATCATGGAGGAAGTGAATACCAGCATCCGAATAAATGTTGTCTTCCCTGTACCATTCTCCCCAAGCATTACAATAATCTGAGAGTCAGTGAATTCACCTTCAGACACTCTCAACCTGAAATTTCCTTGAGTTTTGGTCATTGTTGGGTATTTGTACCTAGCGTACGACTGTATCTCTTCAGCACTTTCTTGTGGAGTCTCAGCAACCTTAGAAGAAAAACGAAAACTCATTAAGGAAAACTATTAATTCCGTCTGTGACATAACTATGCCTTTTCACCATACACAAAACGGTTACCTTGAAGGTCAAAGATTCATCTCTGAAACGTAAATTTTCTGTAGGAACAAACCCAGCCAAGAAAATGTTAATTCCTTCTCTGACAGAGAAGGGGAGAGTAACCACACCATAGGCTCCTGGTTTCCCATACAGACAGCAAATGAAATCCGACAAGTAATCAAGAACACTGAGATCATGCTCCACAACAATGACGTAGCTGTAAGAAAAACACTGTTAGTATCTTATTTTTCACCCCATTTAAATTAAAAAGAAAAAACTTCAGAAGTTAGAAAGATCAAACCTATTAGGCCTCAGAAGAGAACGGACAACTTGAGCAGCTTTGAGTCTTTGCTTAACATCGAGGTAACTAGACGGCTCATCAAACATGTAAATCTCTGCATTTTGTATTGCAACAACAGCGATTGCAAACCTCTGCAGCTCACCCCCAGATAAATTCCCAACATCACGGTCAATGACCTGGTTCAGCTCCAAATCAGCACAGAGCTCTGCCTTCTTATCTCTCTCGTCCTTCTGGTCAAGGACCTCCCCAACATTACCTTGAACAGCCTTTGGGATGTGGTCAACATATTGAGGCTTTATAATTGCCTGTCATGCACAGGGTATCAGAACTTGCTTATGACTAAGCTGCTTAAATCATCAGATGATACCTAGCTACCTCATGGAAACATATTATATCAGTTTCAATAGTACCTTGAGATTATCTTCTAGAATACGGGTGAAGTAGTTTTGAAGCTCTGACCCACGGAAGTGAGTCAAGATTTCTTGCCAGTCTGGAGGGCTCTGTTCAAGAGGAAAATTAAGAATACATCAACAAGGTGAGAGAGACGCAATTTCGAAGATAAATGTTCCAGGCTATTACAGAGAAACGGCCCAAATTTGGTTTGAGCTTTCCAGCCAAAACTTTCAGAGCAGTTGATTTCCCGATACCATTTGTTCCGACCAACCCTAGCACCTGCCCTGGCCTTGGAACTGGGAGCCTAAAAGTAAAGACAGAAATTCCATTGTCTTAAAACAGGAAGAGGAGTCCATTTTTTCACCAAAATAAAGATAAACGAACCTGTGCAATTTAAAAGTGTTTGGCCCATAGCGATGGGTAGTATCTTTCTCTAAATCTCTCGGAAGATTGATAATCTGAATAGCTTCAAATGGGCATTTCTGCAATTGTGAGACAGCAGAGAACAATTAGTGTCCCAGTTTGGTGACATTTCCATAGACATATAATGTATCGGAGAGAGTCTATGGCGTACATACCTTCACACAAATACCGCAACCAATGCACAACTCTTCTGAGATAAAAGCAATCTTGGAACCAACAGTAACTTCAATACACAGCTTTCCTAAGATAAAGATAAGTCTTGCATAAGTGGAAGTTTGTAATTTTATCACAAAAAACTTTTAAATGGATCTGTAAGCTAGTGGCTTCACATAAACGCCTAACCGTCCTCTATGTATTAATTGGCATGACACACATGCGGTAAGCAATGAACTAGCTGATCAATTACAGTAAAGCGATTATAGATCCATGTGCAAGAACAGAAATTCAAATTAGGAATAAGAATATGCACCTGTCTTGACCACAGGACAGCTCTTCTTGCACTCTTGGCGACATTTCTTTGGCTTGCAACGGTCTGAACTCACTATAGCAATACGCGTCAATCGATCTGCCATCTCTCAATAGATCTACAAAATCAATGATAGTTTAACTGCTTCAGGAAGATGAAATCTACAAAATACATATATACACACAATTTGATGGAAAAACACAACTATTTTCACACAATCAAGAACGCCAAGCTGATAAATAGTATCACTTCTACTGAAAAGCAAATAGGTTCAAATGTACCAAACAGAGATGTCACTGCTTAAGCAAAGGCACGAAATGAAACAACAACAGAGAAGCACAAACAAGATTCAAAGACTATCCACTAACAATCAGAAATAGAAAAGATAATTTGATTACTCGAAGATAGTAGCAATAATGAAATAATAGTTGTCATGCAAAATCTGTGAACCAAAATATTCGTAAATTCAAGCATGAAAAAACAAAAAATTCAATACTTGGAATAAAAGGGTGGAACAAACAAGCATGATTCGATGTTGTTGAAGCTGAAAATATCTATCATTATGCTACTGTAGATACTAACCTTGTATCTTGTTCACAGGTTATAGTGGAAAAAATTCAATGAAAAACGATTAGTGGAAAAAAATTTACAAACTTTTCCACACATCTAAAGAGAAAAAGATAATTTAATTTGGCACAAGAGGTTAACACTTGCCCAAAAATGAAAACAATTAAGAGCTGGAAAACAACAAATCCAAACACTTTTGAAACAATCATAAGAATATTGACGGAAGATGGACGGTTCAATAGAATCCCAGATGTAAGAACTTAACTTGGAATCAATCGGGAACCAAACACCGATAACCCACAGAAATTCTAAATCAGTGGCATATTGGAAACTACTTGACATGAAATCCCAATCTCCATCAACGAGAAAAGGAAGCTCGAGACTAGTACCTGCGCTAATTGAGAGATTTGGATCGAGCGTAGAAGTAGATTGAGATGAAGAAGCGTGTGCCGACTCTTTAAGGAACCAGCGGAGAGCACACGCACCTGAGAGTTATGCTTTGCGCAAGAAAATGAAAAAGGAAAAAGGTAACAAACGTAGGGTTTTCTTATTTATCTTTGTTCATTTGACCCGATTCGGTTTTTATTGGGCTTAAGTCGGTTAATATGGTCTTAGCAAAATCCTGTCGGAAAGCCCTTCACATGTAATAATCAGTTTGTTCTCTATTTCTCTTTAGTTGTGACTTATTATGACCACTCCTCCTTCTATAAAAACTTGTCAAATTACTTCTTAACCAAAGTTTATTCAGTTTGTGATTTATGACCATTTTTCTTTATTCTTAACCAGAGTTTGTTCAGTTTATCTGTCCATTTGGATTAACCAATTTTGTTTCATATATCATGTAAGAGTAAGAGAATTTATAACTTTTTTATTTCAACGTGTACTGGAAAATACTATTCATCTTGTTTATCGCCCATACCGTTTGTTCTCTGTAAAACTAATTTCTTCCTAATCTGTGGAAAACAAACGACTCTTGCTGCACTAACTTGTCTCATTATTGCATAAAAGTTTACTAATTTTTTATTTTTTCTTTTGAATTTTTCAAGAACATAAGATATAAAGTACTTTGGAGTTCATAGGACCGAAACAAATATAAAACAAGGCAAAAAAAAAAAAAACGAAGAACAAGATACAAGGTTAGTATCTACAGTAGCATACTGATAGATATTTTCAGCTCCAACAACATCGAATCATCAAACATAAAAGAGATTTTGAAAAGAAAAACAAAAGGAACTAAAGCCAAACACAAACTGTCATTACAATACCAAATTGTAGATAGTTTCGAAGCATGACCATAAGCCATAAGGTCTATACTTGCACTCTCAGTTATAACCTCAGCAATCTCTAACCGACATAGTTAAAATGTAATATGTTTTGAGGGAGATTATTAGAAACATCGGTCAGATAATGAGATTGTACTAGAGGCGAGAAACAAAGGGAGTTTTTGAAGATTACTTCCACTTCTTGAATTTGCCGCCGCCTCCGAACATACCGTGTTTCCCGTGCTTTCCATGCTTTCCATGCTTCCCGTGCTTGAATTTACCTCCATGCTTTCCGTGCTTGAACTTTCCATGACCATAGCCATGAGCTGGGCCGTGACCATACCCTCCGTATGCTACATGCCCTCCGTGTCCTCCATGCCCCAAAGGGTTGTGAGAGGAATGAGCAATGTGGTGAGCGCCATAGGCTGCTGCGGCTGCACCAGCTGCACCAACTAACATGCCTCCCATTCCACCACCAGAAAGTCCACCACTAGAATGTCCTGATGATACAAGAAAAAGGTATTACATGGAGAACTCCAATGTAGCAGAATGCAGACGAGGAAAAGACCACAGAGTTGATTCATATGATAATAACAATCAGTAAAAGATGTACTTCTGTCTACTAGATCGTTAAAATTAAAACAGCAATGTATATCTGAATGGCACTCTGAAAAAACATCTAAAAGGTTCAATATGGAGCAGGAAAAAAGGTAAGGTAAGTCATCTGCCGTCATATTTTGCACAGAAAACAGCAATCACTCAGGCTTAAACTCATTTAGCGTGCAAGTAAATTAGAAGGCTAATAAACCAGCAGACTAAAAGAGGGGAGTCCTTATCTTCTACGTAGAAAACAGAAACAGTAACAAACTCATGTCTTATTATCAATCAAAGTTAACATCATTCAGCAGATTGATATAAAATCAAAGCAAAGCTACAAGAGCACTTCAAAGGAGAGCTCTATAATCGGATATAATACCTGAATGGTGAGCTCCAGGTGCAGGATAGCCTGCAGGAGGATAACCTCCAGGTGCGGGAGGATAGCCTCCAGGTGCAGGAGGATAGCCTCCAGGTGCACCAGGAGGATATCCTGCAGGTGGATAGCCTCCAGCTGGAGGGTAACCTTGTGGAGGGTAACCTTGTGGTGGGTAACCATGTGGGGCGTGATGTCCTCCTCCTACTAAATGTTGAAATAGTCCTTTATCTTGTTCATCATGATGACCGTCTTTACCACCTCCCATAACTTTTTTTGGTAACTCAATTCAGCAAAACTAAAACCTACATAAGATTGATACATCATCAGGGTCAAAAAGTTCAATCAAAACTTAACATTTGACTAATTGACTTGCTACCATTAAAACAAATCTGGGTCAGAATTCTGAGATCAAATCAATCAAAAGCAGATTTCATTTCGACTAAGTAGCAAAAAAATTGGAAGAACAATTCGCCAGGAAAGCAGATGATTTCGATTTTTCCTCGGTTTTTGCAAATCGAAATCGTTACCTTAATTAATACTTAGACCAGAAACCACTTATTAAATGATCAAACACGAATAGTTATACAACAAAATCGCAGCGAAGAAACGCGAATCGATCACACAGATCAAGAGAAGAACGAGAAAAAGAAGAAACACAATACGACATACGCTTCGATCGAGCAGCTATATACGAACAATCATAGATGTTACTGCGATCAAAAGGAAAACTGAGAAAATTTACCGATACGAATTGCGAAGAATGTTGAGAAGGAAGTGGATCAGAAAAACAAAGCTAATGAAGAAGTGGGATATATATATATATATATATATATATGGATAGGCAGATAAGCGTGACCGTCTCTTTGGAATAATCTAATTACTTAACGCGTTACCATTTTTGAATAAGCATATCTATCCATATTTCATATTTTATTGCTTCTTAGTCCTCCTATTACTCTGCCAATCGTAAATCAAAAACTATACTCTTCAGAAAATTCAATTTTGTCTCAACTCTAAATACAAAAATGAGGTTGTCTTCAGAATTTCAGTTTTGAATATTATTAATCATTTTACCAACTATGTGAAAAGATTAATAGATTTTTATATAGACATTTGTGGCTCGAATTGGGTATTTAAAAACTTACAAAAGAACTGGGGCTTTTATGAGAATATGTTACGCAAATACGTGAAGCGTAATAAACAAATTATCTACGTCGTGGAAACACGCAATGGACGCGGAGTTATAGGAACATAATGGTTGGTAAATTATTTTTTGTTAATAATTATAGTTTTTCTATTTTTTTTAAAAAAGTCTTTATCCTTTTATATATGACAAAATGCCAAAACTGAGTAATGGTGAATATAATAAGATACTAGGTTTATACCTATGTTATAATCCAAGATTTGATTGTTTTAATTATTTTTTAAACTGTGTTTATTTAGGTCGTTAGATATGAATTGATATTATGGAATATTGCTTTTAAGATATTGTTTAGAGGCCCAAAACCCGAACAGAGAAACCAAACCTTGAAAAATATTCAAATGGATCTAAAGTCTATGTAACCAAAAATACCGAACTTGAACTCGAACCGAAACCAAATCAAGAACCAAATTTTAGTTTTTTCAAGTTTTTCTATTAAATTATTTTTAATATTGAATTTTTATATAAAAAACACTCAAATCCGAACTCAACTATATCAAACCAAATTCTATACGAAAAAAAATTTATTGAATAAGTCTTAACCTAAAAAAACCAAAATACTGAATTAGATAAGCCAAATCCGACAAAATATCAGAATGTGTCCTAAATCTATGTATCCAGAAAATCGAATTTAAACCCGTACCGAAATCGAATCAATAACAAATATATATTAATTAAATTTTAGGATTTTTTGAGTTTTTTCCATTAAATATTTTGTTAATTTTAATTTTTTTGTATAAAAGATGTAACACCTACCTTAAACCTATTTTTAAGGGTTGCTATGAATCTTAGGTAAATTTAGTTTATAGTCTTGCGAATTCGGTTCTGGTTAATCGGGTATCGGATATTTACCCAATTTTCAATATGTTCTGAAATTAACCTAATTACTTTTTGGTTCAGGTCAGTTCGGTTATTGGTTAGTTTTTTTTTCCCGACTTGACCCGAAGAAGAAGAAGAAAAAGGTTGGAGAAGAAGAAGAAAGAAGATAAGAGGAGAAGAAGAAGAGAAAAGAGGAGGAGAAGAAGGAGGAGGAGATGGAAGATAAAAAGGAAGATAAGAAGAAGGAGGGGAAGGAGGAGAAGAAGGAGGAGGAGAAGGAAGATAAAATGGAAGATAAGAAGAAGGAGGAGAAGGAGATTGAAGAAGAAACTGAAGAAGGAGGAGGAGATAGACTGAGAAGAAGATCGATGGAGAAAAAAGAAAAGAAGAAGATCGATGGAGAGAAGGAGAAGATGAAGAAGAAGAGCGGCGGTGATAAGATTTAGTTTTAGGTTTAGATAAAATATCGGTTATTGGTTAACCGAACGGTTAACCCGACCAAACCAACCCAAAATGATAACCAATATTCTATCTAAATCATTGTTGATTAAACCGAATTAGATTTAGATAACCGAACCAAATTGTCCAAATTCTAGTTTGGTTTGGTTCGGACAATTCAGTTCAGTTAAAATTCTCAGGACTAATAGTTTATAACAAGGTCAAAATGAAAGTGATGCCAATAGAATAAAAAAAATTTATATTTCTTAAGTAGCGTAAGAAAAAATCGAATTTATTAGAAAGAAATAAACATAAATAAAGTAGATTAAAATATGATGGCTAGGGGAAATGGGCGATCATGATGTGAACATATCCAATGCGATAATAACGGTGCGTCCTCCGGATCAGCCAGACTTGCCGGTGTTGGGCACGAAGAATGTGATGGCGAGGTGCAGAGAATGAGTCGATATTGGGGGTTCGTGATGAGTCTGTGCATGACGTACCAATGAAGGATGGTGCAATTATAACGGTGGTTCTTTGGTTTCAAATTTTGGTGATAGGGATCGATTGCATGAGTTTGTAACCCTTGTGGGTGCAATGGTATCGTTTTTTGGTGCAGATTGTGAGTCGAGTTTTGCTGGAGGCGATAATAGAGTTATGATGAAGGAGGGAGTTGTTATGACCTTGAACAAATATTTTGCGAATGAAACCATAATTGATGTGGATGAACGAAAAAGGCCACTAGTTTCACATCCAACATGGTCTGCAACTATGCATGTTAGTGGCATTGTGAGTGATTCAGCTACATGCACTCACTTGAACGTTTCTTCAAATTTATCTAGTGAGGAAACTAGAGTGTTTCGAGTTGAGAAAGGAGGGATTCAGGATGATGTGATGATCGATTTGTTGGAAATGGCACTTTTGTTGGGAAATTTGCCAAGTTCTTTGGGGATGGCTCTAGGGCCGTTGGCATCTAAACATAATCACTTGGGAAAACGTGTTGAGGAAGGTTCGATGAAGGATGCTGTAACGAGGGTTGATCATCTAGCAGTGGATTCATTCATGGATGGGAAAGGTGGCTGATACGAGAGCAAGAGGCTCAATACCATCTTGCCATGTCGCGAAGAGCTTTGTTGAGCAGAGAATGAGTGTGGATTTTCCTCATGGTAAAACAGGTGAAGACCACAAAAGTGTCACTTATGCCATGTATGCTTTGTGGGATAATTGAGTGTACGTGAAAGTACTCGATCATAGTGTCAACATAGCCGCTAGGACTAGGAAGCTACACAAAGTCTGGAAACCATTGGATGCAGTGCATGTTGTTGCTTTTGCCGCAGAACTTTTTCCTTGTGCGCTTTAGTGTCGAGTCTGAATACTTAGAAGCTTTGACAGGTGGGCTTTGGAGAATTTTTGGGAGTTATTTACTCACACAAGGTTGGTCCCCATCCTTTGATCCTTGTCACAGCAACATCCATAGGAGTCCGGTGTGGATTCGTATTGATAAACTCCCTATGTACCTTTACAATGATTTGATTCTTATGGGGATTGCCAGTGGGTTTGGTACTCCGATATCTATTAATGATTCTACTCTCAATTTTATGGGAGCCCAGCTTCCATTTCACGACCAAAAAAAAGAAATGCCAATAGAATCTGGTCCTCCACCAATCATAATTATTTTTATTCTTTTTACTTTAGTTATATGATATCTCATTAATTATTTAAACAGAAAGTGATATTAGATCCCACATCACATATAAACTCTTATCGTATTAAGTGTTGTCATTGGTACAATATCAAGTGAAAAGTCCATAACTTTGTTCTTTATTCACATTTTTATGCGATATATGTTCATCTCTAGCAAACAAACTCAAACTATTCAGTGCAGAGTATATCGCTTCATTATCCACATGACTACGTTCACCAACGGTGAAAGTGTGATTCTTTCCGTTCACCTGAATCACGCTTTCACCTGGATACTTTTTTATGTTCCTGAGTTTCATCATTGATCTAATCCTGGCAAAACCATCCCACATACCAGCAGCTGCATATATGTTTGCCATTTCTACATAAGGCGCAGCCACTTGCGGTTCCAAGTTAAAAAGATGGTCAGCCACTTGCTCAGCTATCTTTACATCACGGTGGATCTTACAGGCACTAAGCAAAGCTCCCCATATGCCAGCATCGGGTTTAACTGACATTTTATGGATGAGTTTTAAGGCTTCTTTGAGCTTTCCTTTTTTTCCAAGAAGATCTACCATACAAGAGTAATGGTCTAGTCCAGGACAGATGTTGTATACTTCTTTCATCATGAGGAAATACTCCCACCCTTTTTCCAGAGCACCCGAATGAGCACAAGCTTGAAGAACGGCAAGAAATGTTATGTGGTTTGGCTTATAATTGAATTCTATCATCTTGCTGAAAAGTTCCAAGGCTTCGAGGAAGATACTATTCAAAGCATATCCTGCTATCATTGTAGTCCATGTGACCACAGTTTTCACAGTCATGTTATCGAAGATGTCTTTAGCTTCTGGTATACTTCCACATTTTGCATACATGTCAATAAGAGCATTACAAAGTATGACATTTTCTCTCTTGCGCCCGAAACTATCTGCTCTAGCATCTATCCATTTACCAATCTCGAGTGAACCAAATCTTCCACAACCTGAAATAAGGGAGAGTAAGGTAACAACATCGGGTTTTAATCCTGTATTGGTCATGGCCTGAAATAAAGCCAAAGCTTCATCCATGTCGCCTTTCTCAGCATACCCATTTATCATCACAGTCCAAGAGACGCAAGATCTGGAGGACATCATGTCAAACAAAAGCCTCGCTGAACAGGTATCCCCGGATTTCGAATACATAGAAATAAAGGTATTGATCGCTTCTATATCTTGATCTGTACCAAGATGGATTGCATGAGAATGAATTAGTTCTCCTTGTGTTAGTGTTTCAGGGTTCTGAAACGATGCAGCCAGATTAATAAAGGTGCTCAAATCCGGCTTAAACTCTTCACGCAGCATCAAACGGTAAAGACTAAAAGCATTAACTGCTTCACCAAAAATTGCATATGCTTTGAACATAGAGTTCCAAGACACGACAGTTCTCTCACCTCTATCAATAGCTTCGAAAACTGACTTCGCCGAATCCAAATCACAGCATTTCGCATAAGCAGAAATCCAAGTATTAGAAACTGTAACTTGTACATCTACACCTATACGTACTGCAAAGGCATGCATAGCCTTTAAAAGCGTCAAATAACTTCCAAGCGAAGCAGATTGAATCAAGGCCATAACAGTCACAGAATCAGGTGGGATCCGGTTGAGTCTCATTTCACGAAAAAGAGAAAAGGCCTTATCCATCTGACTAGGCTCACAGAAACCAGATAGAATTGCGTTCCAAGTGGTAGCATCTCTGTTAGGCATTCTCTCAAACACCTTAAGGGCATACTCCAAAGCATTTGATTTAACAAACATATTAACGGTCGCTGTCCCAACAAACACATCAGACCAAAACGAAGACTTTACAAAATGGGTATGAACCATCTCACAGTACCCAATGTCAGCGAGCTTAGCACAAGCCTTTGCCACAAATGGAAAGGTCAAGTTGTTTGGTTCAAATCCTCTGCGCTTCATTTCTCGAAACAAAAGAAGTGATTCCAACGAATCATTTCGATTAACTGCTTCTCTTATCTGAAAGCTCCAAGCTCTAACAGAGGATAATCCACGAATACGATTTAAGCGTCGGTGAATTGAGGACATGAATTCGTTTTGCTCGATTCTCCTCCACGTGAACCAATAATGTAAAACTGAAGTAAAGAAAACAGTTATTAGCTCATTAAAGCCCATTATGCAAGACAAAAAAACCAATCGTACATATCTGACAATTACATGTAGACCGGAACCATAACTCTGGTCCAGGATAAAACTTAAAAGACACCATATCGACTCAATTTCTCCTCCGGTTCATGTTATATCGATGCTTATGAGACTCTTCTGATGATGACGACAATTCAGGCTTCTACTTCTTCTTTCTAATTCTACGGTTCGAGTCTGAATCAGATTCTGTTTTCTTCGTGCTTCTGTATCTATCAGAAAACTCTCCAGGATCATCAGATGCATGTGCATGCTTTTCTTTATCCTTCACACTCCTGTAATGCCTCTCAGAATTAACATCACCATATCTCGGTTTCTTCTCGGATCTATGACTTTTCTCACACTCCGCATCAACATAACTATGTCTTCTCTCATCATATCTCTGCTTCTTTTCATCTCTACGAAGCTTCCCAGATTCCAAATTGTCATGTTTCCGACTTTTCTCAGAAAAACGCTCATTATCATGCACCTGCTTTCTCTCCCTGTGATGGCTTTTGTAATCATCTTCTGGTCTTTTTTTTCTACTTCTTTGATTTCTGTAATTATCAGAATCACTATCAGATGAAGCGGAAGGTGTATTTAAAATGTGCTTTCGTTTCTGGTGCTTCTCATCCTCGGAATGCTTCTCTCTGTGACTATTTTCTTGATGGTAAACCACAGATTTTAACGTCGCAGATGTGTCTACATGCTTCTTGTGTCTTCTCCTACTCATGCGGTAACTGTCAGAGTCTGAATCTATAGAGGAGATCGAATCAGAATCATAATGCTTCTTCCTCTTCTTTAGTTTCTTGCGCTTCTTTGATGTTCTCTTCTCTCTGTTATCTTCTGAGCTTGTGGAAGATTCATCAGTTTCCTCAACAGTCCGAGAAAAATGCTTCTTGTGATTTTTGTTCTTTTTGGACTTTCTTTTCTTATTTGACGACATGCTCTTCAGTAATTCTATCGGAATGCTGCCCTCGAGGAAACCTGTGATCTCAAAAGGTATTGGAAAATATTAGTATGTACAGTCTAATTATGAGTTGGGACTTTAAATAGAAATCACTTTTAGGGAAGCACGAAAAAGACCTCCATATTCATCAAATATGTCTTCAGCGACAATTTGTTGATTTGGATCTTCAGGATCAAAACCACCTCGAGGAGGACTCAAGCCTGGCTTTTGTTTCAACTCCCACTTCAGAGGCTGCAAGAAGTAGAGAGCGTTTCCGGTTAATGATACATAAACCATTTTACCTTCAGTTTTTAAACGGAATCCTACTAGTTAATGCAAATTTTTTAAGGATGGAAATTAAGAGCATTCTAGACCAACCTCGCTGGGATCGGTATGTGCAATGATAGCAGTCAAAGGATCGTCTCTCTTCAATCGAAGTTCTTCATTTGGCATTACTGCATCCTTTAATGGACAGTCACGATCACCACTTTGGTGTCCGAAGTTTCCACATCTCAGACATTTCACATTACGCACTTCTACTGCAAATGGCTTTACTCTCCCAGGAAGACCAGTCTCCAGCCTGCACAGTAAACGATAAGAAAAAGTTCATTACACATCCTGGCATTTCAACAATGACACAAGAGTACTTAATGATTAACAAAAGTGAGAGAGTAAGAAAATGTTGCAATACCTAGGTGCATTTTTAAGGACCTCAAATTCTTCTTCAGTAGGAAGAGCACGCCCAAAAACATCTTTAGGCCGTGGTTTCTTCCTTTCCTGACCTGTATGGTCAGCCCCACTTACTGATTCTTCTGGTCTGCATAGCATCAAAAAGACGAAAGAAGAAAAGATATTATTGTCACATGTCTCCCACAGGATCTAACTTCACATCTTCCTAGCAATAATTTGTATGTTTCTGTAAACATACTTTGAAACAACATTCTCGTGCGCCATTGGATCCTGAGTTGAAGAACTCTGACACTTGTGTTTCTCATCCTCGTATTCTGCTGCTTTGGCACTTTCAGGGTCATAGCCAGGTGGGCGAACATACATAAAGCTCACGGCTTTCA
>OVBA01004995.1:0-21418 GCA_900406435.1 Lepidium aucheri
TTTTGTAAAGATTTATAAGCGCACTTATAAAAAAGTTTTGGCGGAAAATTTGTTTTTTGGCGGGAATTTTTTTTTTTCCGCAAACTTTTTTTCTCGAAATTCCGTAAAAAAAAAGTTTTTGACGGGAAAATTTTTTTTTTGGCGGGAAAAGTTTGTAACAATTCTATTGAGGGTATTTTAGTCATTTTTGTATTAATGAGGGGCATTTTTGAAAAGATGAATGTCAAGGGGCGTTTTTGAAAAGGAGTACACTAAAAAGGGTATTTCTCAAAATTTCTCAATAATTTATAATAACTAATAATCATATTAATAATGTTTTTGATATAACCACAATTAAAATTTTATAGTAATTATAATTATAGTTTGATAGAATTAAAATTTTATATTAGTTATAACAAGTTATATTGATAAATGGAAAAATCCTATTTGATGACATAAATATATATATTAATATATGACAAAAATTAAATATTAATATTTAAGTTTTAGTGAGTGAATAACGTTACACTAAATTTAGGGTGACATTGTAGCAAAAATACTAAATTTAATGTATACGTATTTTTTTGTCTCATTAAAGAATGTTTTGCACCAAATTTAGGTTTTTGATGTTCCATTGGAATTATCCTTAGACCCATTAACATTGATGAGCAGTTAAAATTGCAAAATCAAATCTCAGCCCAACTGGCTGCCTGATTATTTCTAGGACATGCTTAAATAAATAAATAAAAACGAAAGCAACATAATAATAATTAATAATAAAATATAAGATCGGTGGATATAAACTAATTATGATAATAATAACAAAAATTGAAATCTGGAAAGGGACCATACAGCCGAAAGTAAAAGAGAAATTAGCTATAATGTAAACCCCATGCGAAAACTTAAAGAGGGTCCAACAACTCAAACATTCTTCTCTTCTCTTCTTTTGCCTTTTTTCAATTATAATAATGTCTGCCGTTACATATCATTTATATAATCTAAAGTCTTGTTTTTTACTACAGTCATATGCAAACCATGATTTATTATTATTTCTTTTGTAAACAATCTAGAATTTGTCTTACTAATGTTTGCCATTAACCACACATACAAAACTTTTGTTAGTTGAATTTAGTTTTCTTTTACTAAATACCATTTACTTAGTCACGAGGCTTCTATTTAAATAAAGATTAGCCTCCCTTTTCCATTCCTTAGGTTTTTTCTCTGCATAATTATGTTTTGGATATAAACAAAGTAAATTGTCTATGTCGGGAAAAAGAATCTCAAGAAAAATTGTTTTTATATGTAAATTAATTACTTTGTATCAAACTAACATATAGATTATTCGCAATACATATTCAATGTACTTAATTAGCTATAAAATCTTCAATGTTATGACTCGACACTGCAAGTTCGAAGCTCTATTCTTTACATGGTTTTAAATTTTTCTAATTTGCTAATTCAAGTAATATTTATTGTCAGTTTTACTATGGGAAGAGCTTAATTACCAATAAGAACATGATCGCGTAATTACGTGTAAAGTTATTACATAAATCAAATACATCAGAAAAGACCTAATATATAACACATAAAGGTATATATATATATATATATATGTATACTTGTTTATTCATTATATTTTTTATTTAAAACTCATAGTTTTTCACAAATTGTAAGTAGAGTAACTGTTGGAGGTGGATCCGAGATCCTACTTCGGTCCACCGAAAACAACATATCGAATATAAAAGAGTCATTCGGTTGCAAGCACTAAGTCTTCAACTCGGATAAGATATTCGACTCGGAAAATCGTCTTGTCTCTGAAGGTTCCACAAACCTGAAGGGAAGTCGGATGATACGTCAGCATATTATAAACGGAAGTTTTCCTGTTCCGATATGAAAAACTTCCGCAAATCTAGCACGAATCTTAATAGATTCGGTCTTATCAACAAGATTTGTAAATCTTCCTTTATTTTCTACACATGTAAACCGCCTCTATAAACTATAAATAGATGCACAATCCTTCCGAAGGGGATCTTCTTTTTGGGACATAGGAAGTTTAATAAGAACACAAATTCAGCCTTCACATGTCTTATTACTCAGTTAACTACGTTCTTACTCCTATTCAAACCAACAAGTGTCCTTGCACATTCTTCCCTGCTCTTTTAATCAGGAACCACCGTTTTAGTACCAACCGTGCTAAATCCGGTTCCAACAGTTGGCGCTGTCTGTGGGGAAGATATCGAAGGACATCTTCACAAAGGTAAGAGAAAACTCTGAGATTAGGAACATGGTGGACGGAGAACTCACCATCAGCTCACCAGAAAGGAGGGAACCTCTCCCTCCGGAATACACCGATCCAACGGACTGATCGACAATGGATACAACTCAGACTCAGAAAGAGAGTGAACAGGAAAGTCGAGAAGATGAAGACCTTCCACCACCACCAATGGGGTCACCGACACTCGGGACTTTAGTGCATAACCTGATCGCACAGCAAGAAGCTTCTGATCGAAAAAACACCAAGAGGTTCAATCGGCTCGAATCCCGCTTAAACGAGAGTAGTCTCCCAGCTACTCAAGTCAGCAGACCATGCATGGAGGCATTGGCTAGTGTTCAAAGAACACTATTTCAGGACTTTCCAAGCCCACAAGCAGTCGCCACTTCGGTACAAGACCACTCTGTTGTACCAAACACAACAAGACAGAAAAGCTGGGTGACTTTGGACGCTGCCACCGTACTAAAGATGATGGATGACATCAAGTCAGAATTCCATCAAGCTACTAGCTCGGCACCCGAGATAGGAAGGATTCTAGTTCAGGCGCAGAATTCGTCATTCGCACCGCGATTATGGAGAGTCTCGGTAAACAGAGGGCTGCAACTTTGGTGCCCCTTTTACGATGGGAACATGGATCCTGTGGATTTTATGAGCGTTCTCAATGTCATGATAAACGGTACCAAATACACCGTAGACAATGAAGATGCGGCCTACTACCAGAACCTTGGTATGGTTCACCAAGCTTCCCGCCGGGTCAATTGAGAGCTTCAATCAACTCACCGAGTTGTTTTAAAGCAATATGCTATGTTCTTCAACCAGGATACCTCAACCACTAAACTGAGATCTTTGAGGCAAGGCTTTGACGAACCTTTGAAGTCATATCTCGGACGCTTCAAGAAGATACTAACCAAGGCCAAAGTTAGTGAAGACATGGCAATCGAAGCCCTCCAAACCAGAATGGTGACTGATGAGGTGTTAAAACGGACCTTTTCGTTAATAGGTCCAATACGATCTCTGACGCGTTATGCAGGGCAGCTAGACATGCCGAATATGTAGAGGAAAAACAAATCATCTCAAAAAACCAGAGTGTGCAGCGGAATTCGGCAGTCAAAGAGCAAAAGGAGATGCACTACGAGCCTAGGCACCACAATAAAGGCAAGGCAAACTTGGCAACCGCTTTTCGAGTTGGGGAGAATAATAGCCCCCACAATAAGTCGTTTAACAACACCTATAATCGGAACGAATATTGTGTTTTACACAAGAAAGTAGGCCATTCGACCGTAAAATGCAAACAATTGCAAGAATTCTTTGCTGGAAAATTCAGCAAAGAAGAATTGGAGGTCTCAGATGAAGAAACCCAGAGGTATAAAGCACAGAAGCAGAAAGAATTTGAACAACGAGAAGCCACCTTCAAGTCGGTAAGCCCAAAGGCCGGCGCTTCTGAATTTGCAAAGCAGCAAAATCCAAAAGGAGACAACAAGGGATCTGACGATCCACGAGTTATTGTTGGTGTAATCATGGAAATATTACAGCTTTGCGATGATACTATTCACTCAATCAAAAAATATAAGCGAAAAGTAGTCGCTTCCGTCAACCAAGAGCCCGTCCAGGAGTGCATGCATGTCGTAGACTCGATGATCACTTTCACCACGGAAGATGTCAAAGGAGTTAGCTTCCCACACAACGATTCCATACTCGTCTAACTCCGAGTTGTAGACTGTGACGTTTCGCGAATTCTCATCGATACTGGGAGTTTGGTAGATCTTATCTTTAAAGAGACTCTTGATAAGATGGCACTGTTAGACATCCATCTTAAACCCGTAGATAGAATCTTGACTATGTTTGATGGAAGCACAATCAACGCGATCAGAATGGTGAAATTAGCTATCCGAGTTGCTGGACTCACGAGATGGATCAAGTTACTTGTTGTAGATAAACTACCTATCTACAACACGATCTTAGGAACGCCTTGGATACACACGATGAAAGTCGTACCATCAAGATATCATCAATGCGTTAAGATCCCAACAAACGAAGGAGTCTACACACTTAAAGGTGATCAGAAAATGGCAAGAACTTGCTTCATCGCTGAACTAAAGTTAAGAAACAAGTCATGCATGATTTGGCATCAGTAGGGAGCAAAGCACTTACCGAACCTCCCACTCCTGAGAAGTTGGATCAGTCAACTATCAAGCTTGTTAACATCGATTTCGCTGATCCAACAAAGTGTGTGAGCATCAGAGTCGACATAAGCAAACCTAACAAGGAAAAGCTAATACATCTCCTCGAAGAGAACGTGGTGACGTTCGCATGGAAACCAAGTGATATACCTAGAATCAATCCAGAAATCACAAGTCATAGACTAAATGTTGATCCGACGTATAAGCCGGTAAAGCAGAAAAGAAGAAAGCTCGGGCCAAAAAGAACAAAGGCCATGATCAAAGAAGTAAAGAAGCTGACTGAAATCGGGTCAATCACCAAAGTTCAATATCCAGAATGGCTGGCCAATCCGATAGTTGTTCCCAAAAAGAACGAAAAGTGGAGAGTCTGCATAGACTTCACCAATCTCATTAAAGCATGTCCAAAGGACAGCTACCCATTGCCAAATATCAACCGAATTGTCGAAGCGACAGCAGGGAACGAGCTTCTCTCATTTATGGATGCATTCTCGGGATACAACCAGATCTGAATGCATCGTGACAACATGGAAAAGACATCGTTCATCACAGAGCGAGACACTTATTGTTACAAAGTAATGCCATTCGGGCTAAAGGATGCTGGAGCAACCTATTAGCACCTCGTAAACAAAATGTTTGCCAATCAACTCGGGCAAACCATGGAAGTATATATTGACGACATGCTACTAAAGTCAGTGAGGGCAGAAGACCATATTGATCATTTGGCAACTCTGAATAAATATCAGATGAAACTTAATCCGGCAAAATGCACCTTTGGTGTTACATCAGGGGAATTCCTCGGATACATAGTCACTCAACGAAGAATCAAAGCAAACCCAAAATAGGTCATGGCAATTCAAGAGCTACCTTCTCCGAATAATAAGCAAGAAGTTCAGAGATTAACAGGACGGATAGCCGCCATAAATCGCTTCATATCGCGCTCGCAGACAAATATCTCCCGTTCTACAACTTATTGCGTGAAAATAAAGAATTCAAATGGGACAAAAGCTGCGAGATTGCCTTCTCTGACCTGAAAGAATATCTTTTAACTTCTCCAATACTCGCTAAGTCAGAACACGCTGAATCATTGTACTTGTACATAGCGGTTTCCACCTAGGCAGTTAGTAGCGTACTAGTTCGAGACAGAGGAACTCGGTACCCAATCTTTTATATCAGCAAAGTCATTGGATGGAGCCGAGTCCCGATATCCAACTACATAGAAACTCGCATTAGTAGTGGTTACCTCAGCAAGGAAATTACGCCCTTACTTCCAATCGCACACCATCATTGGTTATCGAATCAACCGTTGCGGACAGTACTGCATAGTCCAAATTAGTCAAGACGACTAACAAACTCGACAATCAAGCTGAGCGAGTATGATATTGAATTCAAAGGACGTACAAGTGCGAGTCACAAGTCTTAGCCGACTTCATAATCGAGCTATCACTAGTTCTAGAGCCTCTAGGCTTGGAAGAAAACCAAACGTGGAAAATTTACGTAGACAGATCTTCGTCACAACATGGCTAAGGAGTGGGAATCAGGCTAGAAAGCCCCATGGGAGAAGTCTTGGAATAGCCTTTCTGACATGCATTTCCATCTTCCAACAACAAAACAGAGTACGAGGCATTAACTGCAGGAATAAAGTTGGCTAAAGAAGTCGGAGCCACTGACATCAGTTGTTATTACGACTCCCAACTCGTCGTCAATCAAGTAAATGAAGGAGACGACACAGAGAACGACAAAATGGAAGCTTATCTCCAACAGAGAAATGCTAGAAGACAGATGGCCTGCACACCATCTAAAAGCCAAGTGCGCATTCTACACACAAATCGGCGAAAAACTTTATTGGAGAAATTCAAACAGAGTCTTGCTTACATGTGTTTACGGCAACGAAGTCGATGAAATCATCAAGAAAATGCATGATGAAGCAGGAGGAAACCACAACGGTGGTAGAACGTTTGTTGAAAAGATTAGGATACTCGGCTACTATTGGCAACCCATGTCCAAGGACTGTGCCGAGTACACTGCCAGATGCGACAAGTGCCAAAGGCACATGCACATTATTCACGCTCCAACCGAGGAGTTAACATCTGCGATAAAGCCTTATCTATTCATGCGATAGGCAATGGATATAGTTGGGCTGTTACCATCATCCCGGCAAAAGAGGTTCATGCTCATAATGATCGATTACTTCTCAAAGTGGGTCGAAGAAAAGCTTACTCCCAGATCAAGGATAGAGATGTAATCAAATTTGTATGGAAAAACATCATGTGCCGACATTATCTCCCATACGAAATCATAACGGACAGCGGATCTCAATTCAACTCGGCCAAATTTACTAATTTTTACGCTAGATGAAATATTTGAGTGAGCAAGTCAACACCGCGAAACCCACAGGGTAATGGTCAGGTAGAGGCCACAAATAAACAGATCCTAGATAGTCTAAACAAGCGACTTTCTGAAAAGAAAGGAAGTTGGGATTCCTAGTTAGAAGAAGTGTTATGGTCACATCAGACGACACCTCGGCGGTCAACCAGGTGAACTCCATTCTCTCTATCCCACAGAATGGAAGCAATGGCTCCAACAGAGATAGCAGTGCCAACTCTGTGCTGTGAACGTCTTTCCGAAAACAAAGACGCAAATAACACTGAAATAGAAAATAGTATTGACGACTTGGAAGAGAAACGTGACGAAGCCCTCCTCCAAGTACGAAATTATCAACAGCAAGCCGCAAAGTACTATAACAAGAAAGTACGCGGACGACACTTTGCAGTCAGGGATCTTGTACTTCGAAAAGTGTTCGAAAACACGGCCGAACTCAATGCCGAAAAACTCTACGCCAATTGGGAAAGGCCATACATTATTTTCAAAGTCGTCAAACCGGGTGTCTACAAAATCGCCAGCATGGAAGGTGTTCCAATTCCTCAAAGTTGGAATTCCATCAACTTCGAGTGATACTACTACTAGCAAATCGCTTTCTTGATAATTAAATGTGTCACTTAACGCATTACTATCTAATTGATTAGTTATGTAATGAGAACTACGTCTTGGCTTGATCCCTTTGGGATACGTAAGTAGCCTTCGGGTCCAGGTAGAACTTTATAAACATAATATTTTGTCACAAGTCGGCATTCAAAAAAAAATGGGATTACACTCTATATATTTACCAGTCACAACCTGAGATAAATTCTCAATTATCTTTTAAGCCGAGTCTTAAAATCTCGCTAAGCTTAACCTAAAAAAACTTATTAAAAAGTAAAGCAATTCTGACGAATTCTAAACTTCAAAAATCCACGACCAGAACCTAGTCCTTATCTTCAATGCCGAGTTCTAAACTCGCCGAGCCTAACCTCAAAAAACTTACAATCATTCAGTCTAAAACCTCAAAATCGTTGACTAAGACTTAGTTATCACATTGGAAAGCAAATTCCAAATTCTACCGAATTCAAGTAGAAAAAGTTATGCATTACGAGACTAGTCTCTCGTAACATCCACAGGAGTTTAATTTTTCCAGGAAAGACAAGGCTTAAAAGCTTTGTACAGATTTGCTGAGATTGAAGTCTCACTAAACAGCGGAACAAAGTTCCATACATGTTCGTAAGAACAGTTATCGTCAAAGGAGTGAAACATAGCTTAGGACAGGTGCATTGAAACAGTTCTTGTCAAAGGACAAAAACATAGTTTAGGACAGGTTTATCAAGTCAGATCTTGTCAAAAGACGAAAACATAGTATAGGACAGGTTCACAAGAATAACTTCTCCTCTAATGACGAAACATAATTCCGTACAGATCAAAAGATAAGCATAGCTTCGTACAGAAATACCGAGAATAACTTCTTGGTTAACAACATAATATAGTTCTGTACAGATCCAAAGAAAAAGCATAGCTTTGTACAAAAATACCGAGAGTAACCTCTTGGCTAACGATGGAACATAGTTCCGTACAGATCCAAAGACAAAGACTAGCTTTGTGCAGAAATGTCAAGATTAATTTCTCACTGAAAGACGGAACATAGTTTTGTACTGATTTATCGAGATTAAAATCTCACTTAATGAAAAAGCAAAGCTTTGTATAAAGTTACGAGACTAAAGGTCTCAAATAAAGTTAGAGCATGATTTCTGAACAGATAATTGAAAATCCATTGGACCAAATTTTACGAATACGGTTCCTGAATCTAAACTTCTTAAAATTAAAATGAGCCCTTTCAAAGCTGCATAACAGAAAGTTCTCTTTCAACGCTAAAATGAAATCAAACTCTCTAAAAGCAGAAATAAACTTCTCTAAACGCGCAAAAACAAGAAAAGGGTCACAGAAACCACAATTCGTAAAATGACAAGTCAAAAGCAATAAAATAATTGTTTCATTCATTATTAAATCTTGTTTCATTTACACAGGAAAAAGCGTTTACAAAAAGTATCGAGTACGTACAAAAGAATTCCACCCTAAAGGCCTAGTGCCGACTACATAAGAAGACTACGACAAAGCACGAAAAACCTATGGTGCTTTTGTGAGTCTACTTTCACCAGCATTAGAGGCCTCTCCAACTTTAAAAACAGGGACAACTAAGTCCCCCAGAAGCAGCAGCGTCAAGTTCTCCTTGTTAACAAGCTCCTGGAACTCGTCCACTTTGGCAGTCATCGAGTTCACGACCGCACAGGGAATGTCAACTACCCAATCGGAAAGCAGTCAAAGAACATTTTCCAACCCAATAAACTGGGCGTACGACAAACGAGTCTTGAGATTCCTGTCTAGATTGTGAAATCGAGCAGCAATCTAGTCAAAACGATCGGATAGGCGCTCATGAAGAATCCCAAAAGATCTTGAGCTCTTAACAATTAGCGCCTGGCAAAGTCGAGCATCGAAGTCCCGTCTCACCAGATATAACTTGGTGTGCAATCTTAACGCCGTGTCATTAGCCTTTTTGGTGGATTTAAAAGCGATATCCCGGTCAGATTTGGCGCAATCCAGTAAATATGACAGTTTTGCATTTTGAGCTACCAACTTGAGGACATTTTCAAGCTCCACTTTCGACTCGTCCTTTGTGCGAACAAGTTCCTCCTTGGCGGCGAAAAGTTCAGATCATAGTTCCACCACTTCCAGGTAGTCCTCAGCAACTCGGGCAGGCGTTCCCCTACCCTTTCTACGGGCGGAACCGCTCCTATTTTCTCTCTTTGGAGAACCAATCCTTAATGGTGCATCGTTTCTTGCCTTATTTGTGGGCCATGGCTTCTCCTGGCCAGAACTCGAAAGGACATCCACTATATCTCGAATCGGAGCAGCTAAGGGTTCGGAAACCCTAGAAGAACCTCTAGAGGGTCGAACGTTTAAACCCTCAAGAGCAGAACTAACACCGGCCTCAATATTAGGAAGCCTAAAGTCATCAAGACCCATTTTTGAAAGAAGGACAAAGAAAAGAGATAAGAAAACTTAAAAGAGATTTGAAGTATAGAAGAACTCGGAAGTCGTCAAAGCAAGTATGAGAAGATGAAACATGAATGGTAAAACAAGAAGAGGCACAATATTTATAGAGAATTATTGAAATGTGAAGCAACGCAAAGCTGAAATAATGAATGAGAGGGAAGTAATCAAAGCGACGTTACGCGGTAAGAATGATGATTCGCATAAAATTGAGGGACTGTTCAAATGAGCCACTAGGAAATTGACACGTGGACCAAAGATTCGGCACTAGAATTTTCTGAGTCTAGAGGGGACAATTGTTGGAGGTGGATCCGAGATCCTACTTCGATCCACCGAAAACAACGGGTCGAATATAAAAGAACTACCCGGTTGCAAGCACTAAATCTTCAACTCGAATAAGATATTCGACTCGCCAAAATGTCTCGTCTCGGAAGGTTCCACAAATCTGAAGGAAAGTCGGATGACAAGTCAGCATATAATAAACGGAAATTTTCCTGTTTCGATATGGAAAACTTTCGTAAATCTAGCACGAATCTTAACAGATTCAATCTTATCAACAAGATTTGTAAATCTTCCTTTATTTTTCTACATATGTAAACCAGCTCTATAAAGTATAAATAGAAGCACAATCCTTCCGAAAGGGGATCTTCTTTTTGGGACATTGGAAGTTTAATAAGAACACCAATTCGGCCTTCACCTTTGTTGTTACTCAGTTAACTAACCTCTTACTCCTATTTAAACCAACAAGTGTCCTTGCCCATTCTTCCCTGCTCTTTTAATCAAGAACCAACCATTTTAGTACTAACCATGCTAAACCTGGTTTCAACAGTAACATAGTGATAGCCTTAACATATATAGGTTAAATAAATATTCATCTTGAAAACCGTCTATGAGAAACGTTAGAAGTAAAATCATATAAGAGCCATATTTGTTTTGTTTTTTTTGTTAAAGGGCTAATAAGAGCAATATATCTTTTAATCTAATTTTATTATGTATTGTGCGTATATAAAGATGTTAGAAAAGGGTTTCTAAAATGGAAAAGGTAAAGACAAAAAGAATGTATAGGAAAGAAAGAGTCAAAGATAATGAGAGATGAGTAGTGAGTGAGTGAGCCAAAAAGAAACGAAATGATTCTAAGCATGAGAATTTGTAATACATAGAAACTGAGATATGGAGCAAAGTAAAAACGAATGATATCGATAGAGATGAAACAAAACAAAAACAAAAATGAAATGAAGGGAAAGAGAGAGAGTGATGTGTTTGTTGCGCTCGTGAGCAATCATTGAATTTCAATCATAACTTTTGCAGGTGGATGTGGGGAGCCCCCTTCTTCATTTCTTCGCCTATATTTCCTTTCTTTTTTTTCTTTTTTTACAAGATTTAAATTTACTTCTTTTCTTTTTGTAAAAGTTTAAAATTTACTTGTAGTATATACTTATGTAAGAGATAATATATATTCTAAATCAAGTTCTAGTTCTCAGAACACTTATTTTTATAAACTAATAAGAAAACAGAATTTTGGCGTTGGTATATGCAGAGAAATGGTTAATACATGCGTGTGGGTTTCACAAGCGATAAAAGGGAAGAATATAATATTGACAGAGAGATCGTAATAAAAAACGTTGCATCAATATAAGGTATGTTTGTCGGTTGAAAACTCATGGGCTGCTAAGGAAAGTGAAGTGAATCAATCTGATCTCAAGAAGAAGAGAATAACAACAAAACCAAAATTAATTAATTAATAAAAGAAACGTATACGTACCTAACGAATCGTTTTGCATGATTGAGGTTTTTGTCATATATACATTGATTGATAGAGATAGTCTTGATCCTATTTTTTCCTAGCTATCACTATCTATCTTGATCCGAGTCTTAACTTTTTAGGTTTTAGTCAACTAAGTTGTCTGATTTTTTGTTTAGTCATATCCAATTTATGGATTCATTGTCGACACGAATAATTGAATACAAGATTATCTAGTCGCTACGTGCGCCACTAGATCTCGTCCTTATTTAAATATCAAGTCGGTCTAATTTCGTTGGTCATTTTATTTGTCTTTTTCCGTGTTTAATGAAACCAAATGACAAAAAAAAATATGTATATGTATCAAACCACGTATTATAAAAAATCTGATAACCATTTTTTATTTAGTGAGTACAAATTAAAGTATATATAACGCTCGAGCTTAAAAGAAACGTATATTGTTATAATTCGTGAATTCTATTTTGTCAAAAGGTTAAAAAAAGTGAATTTATTGTCGATTATGTAATGTAAACTATACATGTATGAACTGCGAATCTGTTCGGTTTCGCACTAAAAAACAGAACCAAAACTGACGTTAAATCCGACTGTATTTTGCCATCAGTAAAAATTTTGATGGAAATCGATGAGAGATGACTGGAAATTTCAGTTCCGTCAATTGCCATTAGAAAATATCGCCATCGGTTTCCATGGGTGCAAGAACTGACGGTAACTAACGGCATATAAGTTTCCATCGGATACCGTTGGTTTGCTACCAACGAAAACGATGGAAAATAAAATAGATATTATATTTATTTATTTTATTAGCGTATAATGATTTGTCGATTTCTGTCGATTACTAAACCGAAGGTAATTAACAGTTAAAATCATATTTGTTAAAAAATAGAGTCCGTCGATTACTGTTCGTTTAATAATCGACGAAAACTGACATCAACAAAAGTAGTTATAACATGTTTCTTGAGGCAGTACTTTATGTAACCAAATTTAGGTGACCGTAGGTTGCCGTCGCAAACCGTCGAATTTAATCTCTATATACATCCCTACGAGTTTTATTTATCTCCATCACACTCACCTTTGTAAATCAGAATAATAAAAATGTCAGACTCTAATTTTTGGTCTTTAATAGACGGACCACATATCGATGAAGCAATTGTAGAATTAACAGAAGAGTATATTGTTGGGTTGAAAAGTTTTATGAAATTTGCGGTGTATCAAAGTTTACCGCTCAAAACGGGTACGATGTATTGTCCGTGTATAAAATGCCAGAATATGAACTATATCACTGTTAAAAACGTCTGCAATCATATTTATTGTAGATGTATTTTTCCAAGTTACAAAACATGGTATTTTCATGGGGGAGATGGCTCGAATGTTAACTTTGGAAGTTATAGTGGAGTTGGTAATGCTGATATAGGTAAGGAATTAGGCAACATGGTAGATGAAAAAATATATGGTAATCGTGGCAGTAGCGATATAGGTGGTATAGGTGGTGACACAATAATCCAGATGGAAAACAATGACAGCATATTCCAAATGGCTAACGGTGCATTTAGGGAGGATATTCTGGTATTCATTGAGGCTAGAAATAGGAGTGAAAAACCAAATGCCGATGCAGATAATTTTTTTAATATGTTAGATGCAGCGAAGAAGCCGTTATATTTTGGTTGCAGCAAAGATTTTTCACCATTGTCGACAATAGCTGAAATTATGAATATAAAAACATATTATAATTTATCGGAGAGCTGTGTAGACAAGATCATTGGTCATGTCAAGAAAATTCTGCCAACTGATAACTTGTATGCGACATCATATAACGACATGCAGAAATTGGTTTTTGGCCTTGGATTACCATATCAGATAATAGATGTTTGTGAAGAAAATTGTATGATCTTCTGGGGAAAGGTTTTGAACAAGATACGTTGTCGTTTTTGTAAGAAACATCGATTCCAGGATACATGTGGGAGGAGTCGGGTTCCATACAAGAAGATGTGGTATTTACCATTAGTAGACAAGCTTAAGAGGTTATATCAGTTAGAGCGCACAGTGGGGTCAATGAGATGGCATGCAGAACATAATTCACTTGGTGAGATTACCCACCCTTGAGACGCAAAGGCATGGAAACATTTTCAATCAGTATATCCCGAATTTTCCGAGGAAACAAGGAATGTATATCTCGGGCTTTCCATAGATGGTTTTAATCCTTTTGGGAAACATGGAAGGTCATACTCAGTTTGGCCGGTTATTGTAACATCCTATAATCTGCGACCAGCATTGTGTATGAAACCAGAGTTCTTTTTTTATCAGTTTTAATACCAGGGCCCGATCATCCTCATAGATTGCTGGATGTATTTTTATAACCGCTTATTTACGAATTGAATGAGCTATGGGAGAGTAGCACCATTGCGTATGACGTTTCTACAATTCAAAATTTCCAGATGAAAGTGGTGTTGATGTGGACTAATAGTGATTTTCCAGTTTATGGGATGCTATCAGGTTGGTCCACGCATGGAAGATTAGCGTGTCCTCTCTGTCAAGATAACACTAAAGCATTTCAGCTTAAGCACGGGCGGAAGACATAATGTTTTGATTGCCATCAACATTTTCTTCCTTTGTATCATCCATATCGGCATAGTCGATCATTGTTCACTAAAATCAAGAAAGTGTTGTATGGTCTACCACCGAAACCCAACAGTGCAGAAATATTAACGCAGCTGATAGATTTTGATGCTGAGTCAACTGTGAGATGTGGAGGAAATGGACATTACCTTGTCGATGGTGTTAGGGAGTACCATAACTGGCATAAGAAGAGTATTTTCTGGGAGTTGTCGTATTGGAAGAATCACATGCTTCGATATTGTTTAGACATCATGCACATTGAGAAGAACATATTTGATAATTCATCAACACAATTATGAACGTTAAGGGGAAATCAAAAGACAATCTTAAATCGAGATTGGATTTACCAGAAATATATAATAGGAAGTCGCTACATATACGCGGGAACAACAGTGTTGGCCCAGTACCTATATTTCCCTTTGTATATGTCATTGTACTTATGAATATTACTACGATTGATAACTTTTCACATGTAGGATGCTTTTTTGAGTGGATTAAACTGGAGGTAAAATTCTCCTATGGGTATGCTTCAAACCTACGGAACTGCGTTGACAGTAATGAAAGAAAATTCTGTAATATGAAAAGTTATGACTGTCATGTTGTAATGCAATAACTATTCTCCTTTGTGTTTGCCTACTTATTTCCTAGAAATGTACATAAAGCGCTGACAGGTATTATCCTAACATCCAAACGACGGGATCAATTGTATATTTATTTAAGTATATGACATACTTATTTATCTTATATCAGGCCTTGGGGCATTTTTCCGTGATTTATGCTCACAGACTCTTACGGCAGACGGAATCTGAAATTTGAATGATAAGATTC
Source organism: Lepidium aucheri (assembly GCA_900406435.1). Classification (NCBI taxonomy): domain Eukaryota; kingdom Viridiplantae; phylum Streptophyta; class Magnoliopsida; order Brassicales; family Brassicaceae; genus Lepidium; species Lepidium aucheri. The sequence goes on from OVBA01004995.1 coordinate 15,050, forward strand.
CAATAATCTTATGCAATATGGAGAAAATATTCCCTCATTCTTTTTTTGACGTAATGGAACACCTACCTATTCATCTCCCTCGTGAAGCTGGTAATCATTAAATCTATTATCGATCATATTACATAATTTAATTTCTAAAATTTCTAAATTGCACATATGATTTGTTTACCAGAACTTGGGGGCCAGTTCAATATCGATGGATGTATCTATTTGAAATATATATGTTCAAGATGAAGAAGAAAGTTAAAAATTTGAGCCGGGTGGAGGGTTTGATTGTTGTCCAATATATCAACAAAGAAACAGCCAACTTGTTTCGTTATACTTTTCAGCACATGTTCAGACAAATAGTCGTCGAGCACCGAGAAACGATGATGGTTGAGAGAGGCCTATTTATCCAGTATTTGTGCCTGATAATTTTTACAAATCGGTGAGTAAGTGGAAAACCTATTCGCCAAACCCTGACCCCATCAAAGCTTAAACATTTGCATATTTATATTGCAACCAATTGTCCTGAAATAGGCAAACTATAGAGGTTAGTAGTATCCGCTTACATTTGAGGGTTAAATTTTCATTTCTTTAAATGATTCTATTATTACCATAGTTACAGAATTTACATGGCGCAAATTTGCACCGCTTACCCGGATTACTCTGAAGAACAATTACAAAATACAAAAGAGAACGAGTTTATAGACTGGTTAAAATATTATGTGAGTTTTATTTAATTCAGTAGACGTATGGAAATCAGTGCAGTCAGTTGTCTTAAACTAATTAACACTTACATACAAAATCATAGGTCACACAGTCCACAGCGATTGGACAAACAGTTCCCACTTGGTCGGAAGATTTTGTATTTGTTCCTCTACTAATCGCCAAATCCTTCCCTATGTATTTCACTCGGGGTTACGGATTCAAGATTCTGAGGGAAGGAAAGAAAAGACCAACAAGTGACTACATAATATCTTTTTCCTTGAGCGATATGGTCTATAATGGTGTTTTACGAGAGATATTGGAGGTTCACTACCCTCGGTTGCTTGACTTAAAGTGCACTGTCTTCTACTATGACTGGTACAACCCTTCTGTGGGAATCGATGTACGTGTTGATGAATTTGGGGTCACATTTGTACACTCAAGAAGGAAGTTGGAATTTACGATCCGTTCATCCTTGCATCACAGGCAGATCAAGTGACCTATCTCCCGTATCCACGCGTGATAACCCGTTCTGATGGGTTGATTACTGTGACATTAACCACCCCTAGAGGAATACTATACGACAATTCAGATCATGATGTCATGCAACAAGCTTCACCTAGTATATTAGGGCAGCCTGAGATTTCACTTGGGGTTGATCTATGTGTCGATATGACGTCCCAAGCATTAGGGGCAGTACATGATGTCTCTGATAATGAAGTCGCAGAGTTTGTTGAGGAGTCTGAAGGTAGTTCAAACATGGATGAGGATGAAGATGGAACTGATTGTGAGTAGCTGGTTATATAAGAATGTACTGCCTTTTAGTTACGTTTTAGATTAATAATTTTCCCTTTAGTAAGAATTTTCCCTAAAGCAAGAATGTACGTTTTAGTTTTATAATTAATCAAGACTGCATGCTTATTTTCGTTATGGATTTTTTGCTATTCTATAATATTATCAAAATATATGACTTAAGTAAGAATTAAACGATTATTAATTAAAATATATAAAAAATTCATAATGTCGGTTGCCATCGGTTTACAAACTAATGGGAACCAATGGGTGAAGGATCTCGTTGGTTGCCATCGCTTATAAAACCTATGGTACCCGACGGGTGAAGGATCTCGTCGGTTGCCATCGATTTTATAACCAAAGGTAACCGAGAGATCCACATGTTTTTTACTTAAAATATAAAAATAATAGTTCCTGTTGGTTGCCATCGGTTATAAAACCTATGGTAACCGACGGGTGAAAGACCCTGTTGGTTGCCATCAATTTTATAACCAACGGTAACCGTCGATTTCATATATTCAGTATTATATATTTTACTCAGCGTTTCCACAACCAATTCCTAAGAAATCGAAGAAAGTCTTTGTCTCGTCTCCATTATTATCGGACCCAGATTGTGCTTCGTATAGATTTTCTCCAACAAGGGTTCAATGAGACCCAAAAGAACTATCTCTCACCATGAAAAAACTTGATCGCCTTCCTGAAGATTCAAATTACTAAAATACCCGTCTAATGGCACCAAAATTACAAAAGCAACCACATCTCTAAACGGTCAAGGAAAATCGTATATTTAAAATTTCAGTTAAGCTTCTGTTTGCAGCAGTAATTTGATTAATTCAGAGTATAACAAATCTTTTTTACTAAACAAACTTTTTAAAATTATATAATAAACAAATAAATATACACATGGAATTTTTACATAAGAGAAAACACATCTATAAAAATATAATAGTTCCTGTCGGTTGCCATTGGTTATAAAACCTACAGTAACTGATGGGTGAAGGACCTCGTCGGTTTCCATCAATTTTATAACCAACGGTAACCGACGGGTCCAAGCGTTTGTTACTTAAAATATAAAAATAATAGTACATGTCGATTGCCATCGGTTCAGACATCTATGGTAACCGACGGGTGAAGGTTCCCGTCTATTGCCATCGATTTAAAACCATTGATAACCGACGGGTCTACGCGGTCTTTAATTAAATTATTAAAATAGTTGATCATGTCGGTATTAGATGATACTAAACACGCCATCCGATTTCCACTGTTAGATGTTACTTTAATCTAACGGTGAATATGTATCTAATACAACTTTGCGTCAGTGAATCAGCAGATTCCTAACTTGATAAGACGAGACAAACGAACGGTGAGATGGCCTTTCTGAAAGATCAACAGTTGGAAGGTTCGCTATAGAATTCATCTATAAATTATGGTTTTTGCTCAGCCAAGATAGTATCTAAAAAGAAAAATGTATTTTCTTCCACTCGATATAGTTTTTGATAATGTTCGTCGTGTGGGAAGAGCAGGATTTTGGGAATTAAAGGGTTTTCGTTTTGGTGGTCCTATTTTCAAGAAGATGTTGTACTCTGCAGAAGTGCTACGCAATGTAGACATTGATGAGTTCATCTTTGTCCCGCAACTTGGTGAACCATATTCACCTACCGGCCATTCCTTGATCAATGCAAAGATGTCGGTCACATAACTGCTCAGTATGTGATTGGGTTGTGAATCCTATCACTGACTGGTCTGTCCGAAGAAGGTATCAGTCTCTTACTCAATGCAACACCACATCTCTTCTATGCACGTTTTTCTTGTGCAGCATTTTTTTGTCTTTGTGGTAACAAAGATGTGCAAATACCGGTGTTCGAGTCCTTTCTTCAAATGGTACCCAACATTGAAGAAGCAACCTACATTGGGTACCAAGTCTGTGACCAGATACGAGCTATTTCCACCCTTGGAAGGCAGCTATTCCGAGAAAGGCTTAGGTAGAGGACAGTGGATGACATACCGGCCTGTGAATTTAATCGCCAATCCATTCGTACTATTTGCAAGCATTGCTTACACTGTCAGTATGTTGGATGATAAGCGTATGTGTTAAGCCCAAAATCTGAAGATGAAACTATTACTTATGTTTGACTTTGTTTATGTATGTCTTAACCTTTGTTTATGTATGTTTAAGGTTATGTGTTGCATTTTGTTTTCAGTATCATTTACTAATTACGTTATTTTTCGGCAATATATGTTAACAAACTTTTTAAAAATTTAGTAAATAATATATATTACTAATATATTAATTATAATTTACAAATTATTAATTAAAAATTAAAAAATGATTAAGTAAATCAAAAAATAAATTAAGTCAATATTAAAAATAATTTAAATAAACAATATCTGTCGATTACCGTCGGTTCTTAACCGACAGACCCCAATGCGTATTGGAGAGAAAATGAACCGCCAAAATATTTGGTGTAGGTTTTCGGGTTCCTAACTAACGGACCTTGACGGATCCTTTATTTAAAGACCGACAAAAACAGACGGACCCTGATGGATCTTAACTTTACCTTCTTCGCGAACCAACTCCTTCTTCTCTTCACTCTCTTTTGCGATTCGAATTCAGCAATTCTCTCTCCACCAGTGGTGATTCTTTCATGACAGGCGGCAATTCTTTCTTCTACAGGCGGTGATTCTCTCTTCATTATGTAAGAATCAAAATCCTTAAACCTTTACTTTTTCACAAAATTTTAGGTAAAATAGATTTTTAATTAGGGATGGAATCCGAGATTATGTTGTGTTGGGATGGAATCCGTGATGATTTGACGATATGTACTATAAGATTTCGTTAATAGGAAGATTTCGTGATTAAACTTGAGTGAAATTGGTTTTTGTGTGAAGAACATTTTTTTTATGAAAAACACTTTTTTTGTTGAATCAACTTCTTTTTTGAAGAACAAATTTTTTTTCCATAAATATTATATGTATATATGTATAGATGTATAGATGTATAGATATATATATATATGTATATGTGCAATTATATATAAATATAGATATGTACTGATATATATATATATATATATCTATACATATATATATATATATGTATATATAAAATTGTAAATTTTCATGAGATATTTATTTATAAGAAATAAATATATATGTATAATTACGTAATTTATTTATAAGATATACATATTTACATATACTTAAAACTATAATAAATTTCCATGTTATATGTATATCTTATAAAATACGATATAAATACATACAAGATATAAATACGTATATATATATATATATTTACTGAATTTATATTTTATAAAATTAATAGTGTTGCAATTTTTTTAAGGATATATCATACGACGGTTTTCAGCGATCGTGTTCTCGGCGAGTATCAGATCACGCTTCTGATCGCACTCCGAGTCCCCCACATAGTCCTCATCATGTGCCGGAGACACAAGCCGGGCCATCGGTCCTACAGCCACCTTTGCATTTGACAATCAAGCAGATATTGACGAGTGAGGGGCGTGGCCATCTTAAGGTTCTCGATTCTAATCTCGGAACTGCATGATCGATATGGTATGTGTTACAATTATTTTATTTTATTCAGTGATTAATAAATAATAAAGTATATATTCTTAGTATTTTAAATTTGTAGGTTTGGGGTCGAGGGCCAGATTTTTATGTTGTTGAAGCTTATGATACAGCAGCAACTCCCTTTTGCGCATCCAACCTTTGGCAAATTCTCTATGTGGCTGAAGAAGCAGTGGTTCAAATCTTTTGCGGTAAATTTTTTTTTTCTTACATGATTTATATACTACTTTTTATTGTATACAACAATTACTATAATTATTTTTAAACAATTAACAGCAACATTTCAACTGGGAGGTCCGTCACACGCCTCAAGTTTGGAAGAAGTTTAAGGACCAGTGCAGCATTTCATACAGCAACTACGTATACGCCTAAAAGACTACATGGGAGAAAGATCCAAGGACTATACCCCATGGTTGCCCGGCTGATCGATTCTCAGAGTTTGTAGAGCACTGGAGCTCACCGGCCACGAAGAAGATATATGAGCGCAACAAGAAAAACCGACAAGGTGGTAATGATGTGACAGTAAAGGCGCCGGATAACCACAATGTCGGTTGTCATACCTTTGAGCGCGTTGAGCGAGATATGATAATTTCCTATTTTAAATATATAATTTTTTCTATTAATACTAAATTCTCAAAATTATTCCGTTTTTGTAGGCTATTAAGAATGGATGCATACCAGTTTGGCTCAGCCTTATGAAAAAATGTCACACTAGTAAGAAGTCTGAGAGGATCGAGAACTCAAAGGTGTTGGAGGTAGTAGAGAGGATTGAGCAGAGCACCGAAGAACTGCAAACACAGATGACTCAGGATGGAGTCAGGCCTTCTATTCTGCTGACTCGGGATGACATCAACCGAATTGTCGTTGAGGTAACCATTTAATCCAATTATATGAATTCTTATATTTTGTAATATTATACTGAAAAATGTCTAAGTGTTTTATTTTTTTTGTAGGAAACTCCTTGCAGCAAGGGATGATAATTTGGACTCAGTAAGCTTGTTACCACAGATGGATTGCCTGCAGCAGATGATCTGAGTCAAGGATTCGGTCTCAGTCAGCAGGAGCGACAAGAGCTTGTAGATCTCATGGTCAACCAATCGAGCATGGAGGAGAGACTCGCGAGGAGTGAAGCTCAGATTGTCCGTTTATTACGGATGTTCGACACTCCTTGAAATTTATCGGATGATAGCGAAATCCACAATCCGGACTTTAAGTCTGAGACCAAACAATTTATTTGTATCTAAATATATTTAATTAAAACATAAATTTTTATTAATTAATAATTTTCGTTCATATATATTA
>OVBA01004996.1:0-21413 GCA_900406435.1 Lepidium aucheri
AAAACCTTATAAATTTTATAAGCTCTCTTATAAAGCCTTATAAATTTTATCTCTCTCTTATAAAATTTTTTTATAAACTACCTTATAAATTTTTTTTGGCGGGAAAATTTTTCGTTTAGCGGAAAAAATTTTGGTGGGAAATTTTTTTTTTTGGCGGGAAAAAATTTGTAAAAATATGTAAAAATAATAATATAAAGATATTTTGGTCATTTTTCCATAATTAGGGGCATTTTTCGAAAATGTCCAAAAAATGAGGGCAGTGATGAAAATATCCTCCTTTGAAGGCATTTTTGCAATTCTCCCTTATTTTTACTATATATTTCTAATATTTTATTGTTCAATATTATTATATATATTGACTATTTCGTTGACATATTATAGAAATAAATATTCATTAAATATATTCATATACAATAGTGTTTTGCTGGAAGTCATATGATACTTAATAACAGTATTAATTTTGTAAATTTTAATAACAGTAAGTAAATATTATATATAATTTATAATATTTTTTTTAAAATATCGCATTTGAAATTATACAAAAGTTTTTTTTATAAATAATTATTTTCAATCTTTTATATTTATTTAATTATAAATAAAATATCAAACATTTAATTAATAAATTAAAATATGAATTAATAATTAATATTTATATAAAATATCAAAATTTAATTTATATAGAAAATACTAATTCATTAACAAAAAGAAGATTATCAAATACAAAACAATACATAGCTACAAAAGTAAAACATTAAAAGTTTCTTCTCCTCTTATTCCCCAGAGCCTTGCCCCGGGAGGACTCGCCTCCTTGGTTTGGTCATTTTTGTTGACCTGAGTTGCTTGTATTGTTTCTCCTCTATTACATATTCCACAGAACATTAGATCAATGTCTTCATCTTCTTCTTCCTCAACGCGGATCAAGATGTATCCTAGAGCTTTCAGGTACTGTTCTCGTGTGATAATCTCCACATCACTTCCTATACTGTCATGTACTTCTTCTCATGGTTGTTAACTGATCTTTGGTATGATCCCTATTGTTGGGAGTCGTTAGATTAGTCTTTTCCTTACATCTATTTGTATGTTTAAACACAATGAAACAGTTAAGTAATACAAAACCAAATATGTCAATTACCTTACGCTAATGATTCAACTTTATACAAACAATAAGGACAAATAAACACCAGTAGGCTAATAATTCAACTTTACAAAGGCTTAAGTCGAGAAAGCAAATTCAGAGGAATAGGCCAGACTCTAACGATCCTAACAAACAAGAAAGGATAAGGAATATACAAAAGACTATCAACAACAGAATTGTGAACCAACATAACCGGAGTAAACTATACACTATTATATAAGAAATTCTAGATAGTTCTTGTTATAACCTATCAAAGTACTAACCTTTCGCTATCAGATTGTCTATCTCCTTCCTCGCTTGTGTTCATGTAAACCATAAGTTTATGAAGTTAAATGATAGTAATGAACGGGAAGAACCCACACATTTTAACCATGAGATCGATTTGAAACCATATGTTTGAGACAAAAAAAAAATGATGAGAGCCCTAAAAAAGCTATACAATTTAGAGAAGAATAAATGGCAAAGAAAGCCCTAACATTTAGCAATCAGACACAGATTAATACAAAAATCTTTAAGAACGAAAGAAGAAACGACGAATGTAGTCCTAACCTTTACCAATTCCTACCGGAGAAAGAGATTTGGAGCGACGGCGAAGAAGATGTGAATAGGAGATGTCAAGGAAGATGTAAATACTAAGGATTTTTGATCCTACGGTTGAGATTAAGAATTATAGGTAATCTGATTCTTTCAATCCTACGGTTGAGATTGAGAATCAAGTCACTCCAATAGTATTGCTCCTAGGGTTGAGATTAAGAATCAAGCCAATCCGATAGTATTGATCCTAGGGCTGAGATTGTGCCAGAGCATGGATCCTAATACTCTATTTCTATTGGTTCTTTTTAATCAAAATTATTACTTAAATTACAGATAATTACGTAATATATTTCAATTTTTAAAAAATTTGAAAATGCCGAGTTATTTTCAGTCTGGTGGTTAGGATGATCCAGCTAATGACTCAGGACACTGGGGTTCGATTCCTCCCCACTACATTAGTAAGACTAAAAAGGATTTTAAGGTGTGGGCTAGGTTATGGATCGGACCTTGTCGATCCAATTGTTGAAAAAAAAAAAAAATTTGAAAATCAAGCAAACCATTGTAAACAATTTATGTAGAATTAATTTTGAATTTTATAAATACACGAAAATATTAAACGAGTTCAATATAAATGTAAATCTCTAATTAACTCTAAATCCTAAACTCCATACCCTAAACTCTTATTTCTAACCCCTAAACTATAAACCTTCAAAAAAGCAATATATATTTCAATTTATTACCTTATAAGACAAGCATGTATAAAAGTAATTAAATTTAATTTTTATAACTTTATACATATATATAATAATAATGTTAATAATAAAACTCTAATCAAGAAACTCTAAACTATAATCTGTAAACTATGTTCTACACACTCAAAATATAAATTACAAAGCTATCAATTTGATTTGTTAATATCTAAAATTTTATTTAATTAAACATTATTAATATGAATTACAAAGGTATTTTAATTTATTACTATATATATAATTAAATTTCAATTACATTATTACTATTATATGTTTCTCTTTAAACTCTAATCCGTGAACTATGAACCCTAATCGGTAACCTCTGAAGTCCAATTTAACATTTGAAGTATTTTTAATTTGGTAATATATCAGATTATATTTTGAATGAACACTCCTTGTACTTTGTTTTAAATGTACTATACCATTGCATCAATAAATAAGAGAGGAATTTTAAGAAATGCCCTTTTTGACATGCTTCTTTTCAAAAAGTGCCCCCTCATGCCTATTTCTCTCTCCCAATTTCCAAAGGAAAGGGTAAGTTTTGAAAATGGACATGCCAAAAAGGGCATTTTTGAAATTCTCCCTAAATAAGAACATAACACATAAGAGTATTATCATATAATAAAAAGTGAAAGCATCCTACGAATACAATATAAGTTTGTCAAATTACAACCTTAAGCGTACGTAAGAAATTATGACAAAATATAAGCATCTCACAGCATGATTATTTTGTCATTAGGTCAAGCTACGATTGTGCCCACTGCATCGAAAATGAATTCAACTTTTGAATTCGGTCTCCACACCTTTGCGTTATCAACTTTTGACACTTCCACCCAAACTTTACTAGCATTGGGGCCTAGAGGAACAAAATGTACCTTCTCGGTTGGATCAGTTGAAGAGACTTTGCCTTGTGCAACCCTTTCTCTAGAGCCATTGCAGTCTACCAACAAACATTTTTGTTTCCCTCCTTTGCTACCATTGGTATTGTTACTTTGACTCTGTACATTATAATTCAAACTACATACGAATCAGAATTCAAACACACTCATTTGAACACAAAATTACGAGGAGAAGAAAGTTACCGGAGGTACAGTACCAGTGTCTACTAGTTGTATCTTATGAATTGGCCATGCAATGTTCTCATTAAGAGCATCGCCTATGTTTACATTTCAGCACTTGGTCTCCACATAAAAGCATTCGCCTTATCAGCTACGTCAACATGCATAATAACAGCGTTTGGCCCAAGAGATATGTTGTCAACCAAGTCTTTTGAATCACTTGTAAACAATATGCCCTCACCAATCATCTCATCAGAATTCCAATCATAAATGTAAACTCTACCATCATATGATCTTCCAGCCTAATTAGATATAATATATATATATATAAGAATCACTTAGAAATAACAAATGTACTCAGTTCTAGCATTAGGAAGGATTATTTACCGATGATCCGTCAAGTTTGGTTCCATGTGAGTCGCTGTCATTATCCAATATGACCTTATCAGCTGGCCATGCAATCTTGGTTCCTATATTATCCTAAAGTGATAAAGTGGTTTTGGTGGGCCTCTAGAAGTATGCATCTGGGTGTGTTATAGACCTAACCAACAAAGCAAGAACATTTGGTCTTAGTGGAATCCGACCAATCTTGTACATATGATAAGATGAGCAGAATTCCCTTTCACTGAAAACGATGTCATCCTTATTACCAGTCTAATATCTGACACTAACACCTTCTTTGCTAACATTGCTTGTTTCAGACTTAGAGACATCATCAGTATCTCTCTAACAAGTTTCATATAAACAACAAATTTCGTAATCAATGAATCAAAAATATTATACAACAAATGAATCAATTACTAGCAGTTACCTTCTTTTCAGCTAAGTCCTGAACAATGAGGCGAAGGTCTTCAATCTTATTGAGCAACTCTGCTTGAGTTGCTTCTAGTTTTGCACGTGTGTCTCTAGCTTGTAGGAATGCAAGCTTTATGTAAGTAAACCCTCTGCTCATCCCTCTCAGTCTTCGAGGTGTGTCTTTTCCTAATACTTGACCGATAGTATCATCTCTGACATTAATGTTGGCTGTAGACTCCATTTCACTATCAATTAATTTTATTTTTTCCTACCAATATAGAAAATGATTAAAATATGATTAGGAATAATATAACCAAACATATGTAAGCACTAAGCAGAAGTCTTACTATTGTCTTTGTAAATTCTTCTCTCACAGGTGTTCCATCAGCATGTGCGTGTCCTGCTAACCATACCTTAATTCTACTCACTTTACGTGGGTCTAAACTTTTTTTTCCTCTAAAGTATAAACTATTTAGCTTTATTTGTTGTCTACGTTACTAATTACTATTACATTAGAGACTTACCATCTCATGAGCTAGGTGAGCCATTCCTTTTAGACTAGTGGTGTGAGGAATCTGAGCCGTCCTTAGTTCCTTGTATCTTTCATTTTGTACCTATTCGTGGAACTGAGAATTAAAGAAAACCAAGTGACATAACGTTTTCCGTATCCATTTTGCAAACCTTTCATTATGATATTTCCATTTAAGTATTTTATTTCTAGCACATATACCTTTCCACGTACCTCAGTGTATAAGTTTCTTCTAATTCCCATATCTTCTAAATTTTGTGGGCATTCACTCCATCTTTTGATTTGCTGTTATGCATTATCGTTGATAGTGTAGCATCACCCACATTCTTCTCCACATGCATCACATCAATATTGTGATGCACCGACATATCCTAAAACATGTACCATAAGTATATCAATACATTATAACAATAGATATACAATAACTAAATTATAAATAAATGTTTATCTTCCAATATGGTAAGTCAAAGAAGACAGACCGCTTTTTCCACCTCCAAATATCACAATTTTCATCAACCTCTTCATGTTCAATCACTTCATCCTCTCCTACATGTGTTCTTTTCCTCTTGGTTTTCTTGTCCAAATGCTTCCCAAAATCATTTTTAAGGTTTCTGAGTGTCTCAAGTACTGATGTCCACTTTGAAGTCTATTTACAGTCTCACTCTTGATAGTATTGTCAAACCAAACTTTTTTCCTTCTGAAAGGATGACAAGGTCTGAGTCTTTTCCTGTTACCCGTATAGACTTACTTTATACTGAACTTTAGCCACCTATGTGGTGTATATTTTCCACAGTTTTTACATGCTTTTTTCCCCTTCACCTTGCATCCAGCCAATGTTCCCAAAGCACGATAATCAGTAATTTTCCACAACAATATAGCTTTAAGATTAAACGTCTCTTTTGAAAATGCATCATAAACTTGCATACCTTTATTCTATAAATCTCTAAGATCATCTATAAAAGGTTGTAGATAGACGTCAATGGTATTGCTTGGTGCTGTTGGACCAGGAATAAGCATTGTGAGCATGATATTCTCAGCTTTCATGCACTTGGTTGGAGCCATATTCTAGTTCACTAACATCATTGGTCAGGTACTGTACTTAGTGTTTTGTATTGAGAATGGATTCATCCCATCAGTAGAGAATCCTAGTATGAGGTTTCTTGCTTCAGTTGCAAACTCAGGTCACTTGTCATTCACCTGAACCCAATTTAATGAATCAACAGGATGCCTCATTAATCCATCTGTACTAGCATGTGAAAAATGCCAAGTCAACTCCTCACCAACCTTTTGGATCTAAACATCTTTTTGAATCTACCTTTGATAGGAAAATACCTTAGCCCCTTTGCTGGAACCCCTTTCTTCTCCTTACTAGTGTGTTTGTCCCTTTCCCATCTCGAATCATTAGATCTTGGACAACTAACCATATCCTCATATTTATTTCGATAAAGAACACAATCATTCTTGCAGGCATGAATGATTTCATAACCAAAACCAAAAATCTTCAGGAACTTCTTCATCTCATTAGTCGACTTTGGAAGATAATTTTTATCAGCTAGCATGTCATGGACTAACATGAGGAGCTGATCAAAGTAGTTTTCTGACATTCCACTCTTCACCTTGATTCTATAGAGCCCCATGATTGCAGAAACCTTGGTGTAGTTGGGGCAAAACATGTACGGTGGAGTTTTAGCGTCCTCTAACTTCTTTCCAAACTCAAAATCTTCTCCATGTTTGTCAACCTCAAACTGATCTTCAGTCTGACCTTCAGACCTTTCATTGGATTCACTTGCTAAAAATGAAGACCTAATCAAGTTGTAAGCTTCATGCTCAGATGTTGGTACATCAGTAGTTCTTTCTGCCCTAATGTCTTGATGCTTGCTCTAACACTTATTTCTCTAATACTTGTGGTCCATCCCCTTTATCACTAGATGATCCAACACTGTCCCTAGAGGTTGATAGCTAACATTGCAGCACTTGATACATCGACAGAATATATGCATAAGATTACCCAATTTCTTTGTTGATGCATACACAAAAGTTGTTGCACCTAGCTCAAACTCAAGACTAGCCCTACAAGTTAAATACAAGTTGAAGATTAAAACTTTACAGATGAAATATATAAGCATGAGTATAAAAATTAGATACTTAACAGAGACAAAATCATACCTTTGTATCCATGCCAAAGCCTTATCCATGTTACCAAAATAATACAAAATATACATACACAAATTTACCAAACAATCATATAAGCAAAGGTTTCAAAATCACTTAACCAACTCTTTCCATATTTAAGAAAATCTCAATAGTTGAGATACCTTTAGATTTATGTTGTTTCTTATTTGTTTGATGATTTCAATCTACAAAAATGAGATAAAGAAAGAATCCATTAAATCAAGACAAATAATAAGATTAAAATTACAAACTACTAATCCGATTGAACCCCCTAAATTACCTTTAGTGAATCAGTCAACCCAACACGAAGTTTTCCTACAAAGGAGATAAAGAATCGAGATATAGGTTACCATGAATTCATTCCTAATAAACAGAAATAAAAGCATACATAGAGATATCACAATCCATACTTGAGGTTCATGCGGAATTAATGTGGCTGAGAAACTTCTTAAATTTGAAGATTCTTCGACAACAACGATTTGGAGAGAATCTCAAAATCGAAAGAGATAATGATTTTCAAGAGAATCTCAAAATCAAACCAACTGGGTTTGAATCAGTGACTTCCGAATCAATAATTTTCAAGAAGTTTGTGAAAGACAGAGAATTTCAGTTACATACAAAGAGAATTTGAGAAAATGAGGCGAAGAGGCAAAAGGGGACGAAACCCTAAGATTTTTTAGTTTTCTTAAAAAAAATCTAAGTGTTGGAGGGAATGTACTTATTTTTTCGCCATACATATTATAGTGTTTTGCTTTAAAAAGGCTATTAAATTTCTAAATGTATTTTAAAAGTGTCACGCAGAATTGATACCATACAATATTATTGCGGTTACAAATGAACCCAACTATGAAAAAAACACGGAAGGGAAACAATAACATTTTCTAAAAATGCTATAAATGTCTGCTATTAAAAACCTATATTCTTATAGTGTTAACAAATTCGATTCCTCAATCTTATAACCTGATTTTACTATATAACGTCCTGATTTAGCAAAATGCAATCTCCAAGAATCAGAACGCCGTAATTGTGAAATGTGAATGCCTAATACAAATTTTACATCCTCCGAGACTAAGCATTACCTCAAAGGAATTTCTCTCCAAGATCTGGTAACTGAATCAATAAATTGATCAACTGTTAGTAACGGGAATAGTCGAGGTTCAATTCTCCTTGCTGGTCTTGGAACAACATTAGGAGTCCATGCATCACGCCAAACTGAGGTAAAATGACCATCACCAGTCCATATAATCCTTTTACTAACCAAGGCCCTTGCAGAAACAATACTTCTCCAAGATGGGGAATTGATTCTAGTTGTATCCATTGGACTACTATTTTTATAATAACGTCCGTTAAAAACTCTAGCAAATAGGGAATCGGGGAAATCTAATTACCACCATAATGCTTAGCAAGTAGTGCAATATTAAATTCCTCTAGAACCCTGAAACCTAGGTCTCCAACACACTTAGGTTTGCATAGTTTCTTCCATCTTAACTAATAAATCCCTTCTGAGGTTTTCAAATTACTCCACCAGAAATTAGCGAGAGCAGAATTCAGTTTCAATATCACTGATTTCCGTAGATGGAAAAAAGACATGACATATGTTGGTTATTCAATTAAAACTGACTTAATAAGAACTTTTTTACCTCCCTTAGATAAAAATTTTGATTTCCAACTATTTATCCTTTCCATAAGTTTCTATTGCACAAAGGAAAAAACATTTGTCTTAGCTTCACCTAAGCTATCTAGAAGGCCTAAGTATGTCCCCATACCTCCCACGTTCTGAATACCCAGGGTGCCATGAATAAGACACTTATCCTTCTCCAACACAGAGTGGCCAAATTGTATAGAAGACTTCTCAAATTTAATCTGGTTGCCATAAGTTTGTTCATGGTCATGAAGGATCTGTTTAATTGCAAGAGCATCTATCATTTGCAAATAAAAAATGGGAGACCTTAGGACTCGCTCTTGCTATAGCAATGTTGTTAATCTTATTCTCTGATTCAGCTTTTTTCAAAAGTAAAATCAACACTTTAGTACATAAGATGAACAAATAGGGCGATAAAGGATCTCCCTGACGGAGCCTTTTTTTGGAGATAATTTTTCATTGAGGAGAGCCATTAAATTAAATTAAACAGTCAAAAATTTAAATAAAAACATAGATTCTAAAAAGTATGTTTTCTAAGAAATTCAATAATAAAAATATTAAACTAAATAAAACAAGTTTAGGATAGAATAGTAATTTAAAATCATATTATAAATTGAATTAAGTAGTCAAAAATATAAATAAATAAATATATTCTAAAAATTATGTTATCTAAGAAGACAAGGAAATATTAGTTGTTCACATGTCAAAGGAGTTTATAAAATATTCTCTCTTTACGATGAAGAGCGAGAAAATTCTCTCTAATTTCTCTGAATTTCGATTTCAAATTTTTTTCATTCTTGGATTGGATGTAATCTCCAATGGTAGTTCATGGCAGTTTTCAACGGTTTTTTGCTATGTGGACAGGTTCAAAGATTTTTTTCTTCACTTATTTAATCCCAGCGTTTCTCTCTGTTTTTTTCCTTATGAACAGAGTCTCTTTTCACGCTATTCAACAATGGCGGATCGCATTAAAAAACAGTTTCACAAAATATCACTCAATACCATTGATGACCCAATCCCTCTGCCTCTCAATTTATGTCACTCTAGTGCCTCTAAGAACCAATTCAGTCTGTTAGTGAAGCCTCTGAATCTTTGCAAACAAACTCTGCGTGTGATGATGACAACTCTTCTGCGTCTCTAGAACGCTGATGAAGACGTTAGTGGTCACATCCTCTCTGAGACGCAAACAATTCAATTTGTTTTCAAGTCTGATGAATCCATAACTTTGATTCTTCGACGAGGGCCTTGGGCCTTTAATGATTCGATGTGCGCAATGGATAGATGGGCTCCAGATATGCCAGTGGACATACCGTCTATGATCACCTTTTGGATTCAAATTAAAGGAATCTCGCTTAAATATCTCAGCCTACCAATAATTCAATACATCGTTCAATCTCTTAGTCGATTCTTGGAACTGGATTTTAATGAGACCATATTAGTGATGGTAGATTTTGTTCAGGTGTGTTTGCAGTGGGATGTAAAGACACATCTTCGCTTCAGTCGCACCATTCTCTTTGGTGATGATTCTTGCATACTCAGTTTACCATTTGAGAAACTCCAGAATTTCTGTGGCTACTGTGGAGATCTCTCTCATGATGAAAATTCATGTGCTATGTTGTCTCCTTGTTCAACTTCTTCGTCAGAGGATGATAACAATGATGATCCGGATCCTGGTGATGAATTTGAGACTGGCCCTTACTCAGAACAACTCCCACGCTGTGAAGATACTGGCTACATGATTGATGACATGACGCATGATGACACTACGCTTTCACCTAATGCTGCAAGAAAACGTAAAGCATCCTCGCCTCCAGCCACTCAACAATCACTATTGCCAGCAGCCACTCTTGTTCGTTGTGAGTACAACTAAACCAGCGATTTGGATGATTTAGAGGTGTGTTACTCTAAACATTTATTTCGACATTCTGATGTTGTTAATGTGAAGAATTGGTTCAAGCCTATGGAGACGACCTCTACTCGGCCATGTCAATTTGTGCCTGTTAATACTACTACTAAGGGTACAGTGGGCCATAAGCCACTGGAAGTAGGATGAATACAGTCTTTTGGAAGTACCAGGACTTTAAAGGATCCCTAGTAGTTCGACACCTTAAGGTTCTGAAGTCTGAGTATGACCAGAACATACTCTTTCTCATCAAGACAAAAAATCTTGATGATGTTGAGCATGATGTGGCTGCGCAATTAAGTTATTCATATGTTAAATGTGTTTCTCCAGTCGGTCTTAGTGGTGTTTTAGCGTTATTATGGAAGGAGTATGTATCTCTATCATTTAACTATGTAGATGAACGTGGCTTTGATTATGAAGTTAATAAAATTGGTTTTTCATTTTATCTCTCATGTCTTTATGGTAATCATTATCGCCATTTACGACATATTCTCTAGGAACGAATCCAACGAATATCTGTATCACGATCAGGATCATGGCTTCTATGTGGTGATTTTAATGATATATTATTCAATAATGTGGTGGTGTACTGCAAGCAGAGGGGACATGTAGACATTTTCAAGACATGGTCAATACTTGTCATCTTCAAGATCTTCTTTTTGTGGGTAATAACATCACATGGACTGGAAGTCGTCATGATCATAGTATCCAATGCTGGCTCGACCGAAGTATAGGTAACGATGAATGGCTAGCTATGTATCTTGGTTCCCGAATCAAGTATTTACCGTTTGTTGGATCTGATCATAAACACGCGACTATCCAAATCTGGAAAGGCACGGACTATGGGAAGAAACAATTCAGGTTTGACTCACACTTATGTGATAATCTAGCTATGAAAGACGTTTTCTGCGAAGGGTGGACGCCAAACACATTGCAACGAGAATTCACTGTTTTGGACCATATCAAACAATGTCATAATACTAATCCTAATTGAACGAGTTAATCCTCATAATTCTGCACAACAAATCCGGGAGTTGAAAACTTGAATAGATAAAGTACACTCAAGCTTGACACCTAATACTGATGAATTACAGGCCTTACACAAACAACTTGAATGTGCTTACCAAAATGAAGAGATATATTGGCAATCCAAAAGTTGCAAAGAGTGGCTATCTGCCGGAGATTGGAATACCAAGTATTTTCATGCTTGTACTAAGAACCGCCAAACACACAATAGACTAACCCATATTTCTACTAGTACAGGTGAGGTCTTATATGGCAACAACACCATTAGCCGCGAGGCTATCGCTTTCTTCGGAGAACTCTTTACTATTGGCGGTACTGCAGATTTGCACTCCATATTGAACTCGGTTAAGCTAGTTATTACACCTGAGATGAATGAGTCAAAACTTGCTGAGGTCACACCAGAAACTGTCTGCACGACTATATTTGATTGGATCAATGAGGACTCCAGCGCTAGACGGTTTATATGCAGCATTTTACAAGCGCTATTAGCATATAGTTGGTGATGCTATTGTGATAGAGGTTCTGACTTTCTTTAGTACTGTTACGCTACATGCAACTTGGACTCATACAAATATCTGCTTAACCCCTAAGATAGATAAGCCCACCAAGATGAAGGATTTTAGGCCAATAGAACTGTGCAATGTAGTTTAGAAGATTATTTCTAAGATATTAGTGGTCCCTTTGCGTGCTGTTTTGAACTCCGTGGTTGCTGAACACCAAGATGCCTTCATCACGGGGTGTTTTATTACTGATAACGTCATGATGGCACACGAAGTTTTCCATGAACTCAAGTCCAGTAAGAGATGCTCTCAAAGCTACATAACAATGAAAACAAATATTAGCAAAGCTTACGATTGTTTGGAGTAGAATTTTTTGGAACGTGTGATGCTTAAGAAGGGCTTTTCTTCAATTTGGGTTTCCAGGATTATGTGTTATGTTCGTATGGTGTTATTCTCGATTTTGATTAATGGCAATCCGTATGGTTATTTCTTGGCTACACAGGATATACGAAATCTGTTGTCACCATATCTGTTTATTCTTTGTGTGGATGCTTTAAGTAACCTTACGTAGCATGAGGTTTGTCAAAAGATCCTATAAGGGTTCCAATTATGTCATTATAGTCCTCTGCTCACCCATTTTTTCTTCGCTGATGACTCATTGTTCTTCACCAAAGCCAATACAGCCAACAGTATAGCACTCAACCAAATCTTCGATATCTATGAATAAGCTCCAGGTCAACAAATCAACTATTTTAAGTTCACCATCACATTCGGCTCTCGCATGTACCAAAGCACTAAAGATCGCGTCCAACAACATTTAGGGATTACAAACACGGGTGAAGGTGGCAAATACTTGGGTTTACCCAAGCAATTTGGACGTCGGAAACGTGATCGATTCAAATCAATTAAAGACAATTTGGCTCGCAAGCTCCATGGTTGGCAAAACCAATTTTTATTTAGTGTAGGAAGGAAGTTCTGATTAAATTTATTGCTTATGCTATGCTTGTTTATAGTATGAATTGTTTTGAGTTGCCTATGTCTTTGTGCAAGGACATTGGACATTAACAAGCTTATTACTCAGTTCCGGTGGGGTACTATACAATCACGACGATGACTTTCTTGGGTAGCCTAGCAGAAAATGACTACATCAAAATCCTGTGGCGGCCTGGGCTTTTAGGAATTACATTTCTTTAATAAAGCAGTCCTTGCCAATCATGTTTGGAAGTTGATATGGCGCCCTACTAGCCTCCTTTATCATGTCCTCAAGGCATGATACTTCCCGAGAAATACTATACTTGATGTCTATTCATGTCCTACAAATTCTTATGGCTTGAAGTCCTTATCAACTGGATGTGCATTAATACGACAAGGTATCACATACAACATTGGTGATGGTCTCTCTATGCGATAAGGTTTGAATCCTTGGCTATCTACTTCGCCACCACGCCCACCTTTACTCTTGCCGCTTGTTCCAAATGACTTAACTATTGTCACACTCATTAATACCATTACACGTGAATGAGAACCAACCATGCTCGCTTGGTACGTCTACAAATCAGACCAGCACATGTCAAGAAGCTATATCTATCACCGACTACATTGCAAGATACATTCTATTGGCATTATACGGCGGATGGTGTCTACACCGTCAAATCTGCTTGGGAATTAGGTTACCAAAACATAATATTTGAAGGTGATAATCATATCGTCCAAGACGCGGTTCGTTCTGGTTCAAGAAACTTGAGGCTACAATATTTTATGGATACCATTCAGCAATGTCGATCTCAATTCACGGCCATTCACTTTCAATGGGTGTCTTGGACTGCCAATATGTGTGTTGATGCTCTTAGTAAACAAATTATAATTGCTTCTATTCTACCTTGGTATTTGTACCATTACTGTCCTATTTTGCTAATCTCGCTTGTAGTGCTTGACGCTTCTTAACGTAATAAAAATTTTAGCTGGCAAAAAAAATAGAAAATAGTTGTTCACAAAAAAAATATAGAAAAAACAAAAGAAAAGTTAATAATATTAGAGAATATATAAATTTTATACTATACAGGGGCATCATAAAACATATAAAGATTAAATGTATTTAAAAACTAAACAAAATTTACTCTCATATGAATAATAATCTAGTAATATACTCAAGGGAAAATGACCAAAATAACTCAAAATTTCATTTTGAATGTAAAAATATATCCTATTTGTTTTTTTCTCCAAAAGTAACCTTCAAAGGTAGTGAATTTATAATTTTACCCTTAATAACCAAACAAAAACTTGAAAACAAAATTACCTCTATACCCATTGCAGATATAGGAGACTTCAGCCTAAAGTCTCCTCACGAAGACTTCACAATGAAGTCATCTTCTTAATTATATATATAGTTTAAAATTAAAATAGTAGTTATTGTTATATGTTTATCATTTTGATTACAAAATATAATAAAAAATATCAAGCAGTAAAAATAAAAGTTCGATAAAACATGGTCAAATAAAATCAATGAAGATCGAACCACAAAGTTTATAAACAAATTATGTCATGGTTTAGGGTTTAGGGTTTAGGGTAATAAGATATGATAAACATATGATATTTTGTAGATTTTTTATTTGGAATGTAAAAATGGAATAGAAGAGTTAAATTGTGCATATATTAGAAATTATAAGTTTTTTGTTTAATATTTATGTATTATAGAGAAAAGTGTGCATTACGGTTTAAAATTTAGGGTTTAAAATATAGGGGTTATAGAAGACTTCACGTGAAGTCTTCTCCTTAATTATATATATATATATATTTTAATTTGAAATAATAATTACTATTATATGCTTATAATTTTGTTTGCAAAATCTAATAATAACCAAATATCAAGTATTAAAAATAAAAATTTGCTAAAACATGGTCAAATAAAATCAAATTTACAAAGAAAATATGTCTTCAAGAGTGGAATAGTGTAGGGGTTTACGGTAATATGATATGGTAATCATGTGGGGTTTGTAAATTTTATTAGATTCTGCATATATTCAAAAGAGTTAGGTTGTGCATATATTTAAAAGAGTAAAATTAAAATAGAATTTTTATTAATAGAGTTAAAATTTATAGTTTAGAATTTATGGTTTAGGGTTTATGGTATAGTGGAGACTTCACAGTGAAGTCTCCTATAGTAGAAAACTTCATAATGAAGTCTCCTATAGTAGAAGGCTTCACAGTGAAGTCTCCTCCTCCAAAAATTAAATTTGGTTGTGCTAAACCAAAATTAACCAACAATTGAACCAGAAAGTTAACCTACATATAAATACAAGTTTTAGACGAAGCAAAAAAACCTTAGCCACTTTTTATCTCTTTTTCTTTCTCATCTTCTCTCTTCTTCTTCATCTTCTCTCTTCTTCTTCATCTTCTTCTTCTTCTTCATCTTCTCTCTTCTTCTTCATCTTCTTTCTTCTTCATGTATGTCTTTCCATCCAACATGTAAGTTTACTCTTCTCTCCTCCTACAAGATCTAAGATTTTTTCACTATTTTCTCACAATTTTTTCTTTTTTTTTGCATGTTACATGGGAAGTTTCCAACCACCAAAGCCTCTTGTCTATGACCAACATTAATCATGTCTTCAAAAAGGTAGATTTGTTTTGAAGATCCGGTTTTAAAGGAGATTTTGTAAAAATTTTGTTTTTTTGAATATTTTTATAGTTAGAAATAACATTTTTAATGAATCTTTTGTGAAAGATTTAAATTTTTGAACTTTCTTGTGAAAGATTCTATTTTTAAAGAATGTTATGTGAAAGTTGATTTTATTTGTGCTTTCTAGTTCAAGATTTCGTTTTGAAATGAGAACTTGTGAAAAAGTTGATTTTTTATAGAATTTAGTTAAAAATTATATTTTTTTAATGAATATGATGTGAAATGTCTTTTTTTAAAGAATTTTACTTGTTTTTTTGTATAAAATTTTTTGTGAAAGATCTATTTTTAATTTTCTTTTGAAAGATGTTTCTTTTAAATTTTCTTGTGAAAGATTTTATTTATAATGATTGTGTGAGCAAATTTGATTTTTTTTTGTGTTTTCTAGTTATAGATTTATTTTGAAATGAGATCTTGTGAAAAGTTCTAGTTTTTTTGGTCTAATCTAGTTAAAGATGGAATCTTTTTGATATGATTTGTTTCAGGTTATCGTCTTTTGATGTTTGGTGGAGACTTCTGGTGGATACTTCTGGTGGAGACTTCTGGTGGAGTCTTATGGTGGAGTCTCCTGGTGGAGTGTCCTGGTGAAGTCTCCTGGTGAAGTCTTCTAGTGGAGTCTCCTGGTGGAGTCTCCTGGTGGAGTCTTCTGGTGGAGTCTTCTGGTGGAGTCTTCTGAAGGAGACTCCGTTCTCTTAAAATCTGATGGTGGCTATTGATCTTGATTCCACTATCTTCTTCTTGCTTTCACAAGGGAACCAATGCAGCTAGGAAATCGGGTGGCCATCAAAGAGAACATATTGTAGATAATTTTTTGTCAACAAATTGTAAATATTACATTGTAGATAAGTGTAGAATTGCCATTGATGGTTATTATAGATTATGTAACATAATTATAACGAATTGTTATGTAAGCAAACAAATTTCCTGTTATTTTGTTTAAAAGAGTTCTTAAATATATCAAACTTTTATTAATTTCTATAAATTTTTAAAAGTGAGTTTTCTAAGTTATACCCTAAAATAATTTTTAAAGGACAAAGAAAAATTTCCTAAGTTATTCATATAATATCATGTACAAAACAAAGATTCCTACAACCATAACTATTTGTACAAGTCTATTTGTGACAAAGTTGACACAATTCATACAGCCATAACTATCAAAAAAAATTCATACAAGTCTATTTGTGACTAGTAGACTTCACATAAAGTCTACTTTGAATGAGCTAACTACCTATATTTTAAAATTTACAAAGGATTAACTATAATATATAATTATGTTAAACTTATACAAAACATTATATAAATGATATTAGTGGAAAAAATGGTAAAAGTATCGTTAAGATATAAAAAGAGGAGACTTCCCGTGAAATCTCCAAATTGTATGAGGAGACTTCACGTGAAGTCTCCAAAGCTAAAAAGAAGACTTGCTTATAATATTTCCCATACATGCTATAATCTCCACCATCCATGTACACTTCCGGTTTACCATCAAGCGGGTATTCCATGTCTATCATTTGTGACGTGCATATGAGGAGTATTAGATAACATTTTTTGCAACATTGAATCTGGAAGTGCATATGTCAACTCTATAGGAGTGGTCCCAATTTCTAGATTGCAATCATCTTGTATCATTTCAAGAAGCTCAACATGCGTACAACTATCTTCTATAAATAACATTCTACTTCCTTTGCAATTATCGACCTCAAAATGCCAACACAAGTCTTTCCTAACCCATTCTCCATAAACAACCGGTAACTGAACCATTGCCCTGAAAAACATAATCAAAACAAGAAATTAATACCTAAAAATTGGAAAAAGCTTCATAAGTATACAAATATATCATACAAAAAAAGAAGACTTCAATCAGAAGCCTCAGATTGTCTGAGGAGACTTCACATGAAGTCTCCAAAGCTAAAAAGAAGACTTCACGTGAAGTCTCCTAAGGTTATTTTTGTATTTCACTAAATATTGACTTTTCTGAAGAAGATTTCACGTGAAGAAGACTTCACGTGAAGTCTCCTTTTTAAAAGGTCATATCAGCAATTACCCAGAAATAATGTTTTCATTCGAAGACTTCAGGTGAAGTCTCCTAAATTCCGTGTCGAAATAGTAGTTTTCTCAAAATATAGGAGACTTCACGTGAAGTCTCCTCTATATGATAGATGTTACTTTTGCAATTAACTAAGTTTGACTTTAAGAAATGAAGTCTCCAGGTGAAGTCTCCACGTGAAGTCTCCACGTGAAGTCTCCACATGAAGTCTCCAAATGAAGTCTCTAAGTGAAGTCTCCCAAAGCTGTTAATTTTTTATTATATTTTTAGTTGCCTGGAAAGCATACATGGGGTCCATGTTATTATTAAAAATTGGAGACTTCATGTAAAGTCTCTGGTGTTTGAGGAGACTTCACGTGAAGTCTCCTCTTTCACATAAGTTTTCAGATTTTTTGGGTCAAATAATCGAATGGTTTGTCAACTTCAAAAATAACCCCTTTAAAAATGGAGACTTCACCCAGAAGTCTCCACAATATGAGGAGACTTCAGGTGGAGTCTCCGTAAAAGTCAAATTTTATTAAATTCCCAAACTAACTCATTTTTTAGGAGACTTCATCTGAAGTCTCAGCAGAATTTTTTATTTTCATCAAACAAGAATATGGAGACTTTAAGGAGAAGTCTCCTGTACGGATTCAGAAATAGTCAAATGCAAAACTAACTTCATGGTTGACTAGGAGACTTCACATGAAGTCTCCTAGGGTAGGTGATTTCACGTGAAGTCTCCTCTCTGCAACTTTTTCGAAAAAATCCAAAAATTTCATACATTTCAGTTGAGGTTACATATACCTTACTTAGATGCTTATAATGTCGATATGCACGTTTAAGGATTGTTGGAGAGAGATGATGTCGAAATGCACTATTGAAGAAATGATAGAATGAAAATTTGAGAGATTTGTGGATATAAATGAAGAGAGAATAAGAGATAATGTGGTTAAAGATTGTTTACAAGCAATTAAAGGTCGAAATAGGTAAATTCATAAGTATTAAGAGGTTTGATTTGGTTGGTAATAGTTGTGGGTAGCATTGAAGAATATGGCATTTTAGTAAATAGTTGATGTTAGATATGTATTTTGGTAATTTTAAGTTGGGATAAAATTAAAAATAAAAACTAAAAGTTAATGGCATTTTTGAAAATATATAAAATAGTAAGAAATAGTAAGGATATTTTTGAATGAATTTAGAAGAGAAAAATTTGTGTGTTAGTTTTGCCATTGACTCAAATCAATAAGTTATTTTTAAAGTAACCATATACTCAAATCATGTGAGAAAAGAAATTTCTTATATAATAAAAGCGTAGCATTAACTTAAATACCGTGTTATATTGTCTATTTTGGACTAGATTGTATAGTTACTGGGAAATATTATCACATAATATTTGTCACACAATTATATTCTAATAAAATTTTATAATTAATTACTATTATCTAGATTATATATTATTAATTAATTATATTCTGATTATTATTATCACATCTCGCCTACTTTGAAATTATCTTTGAAATTATTCTATTACAATTTTAGTCTCTTGAATAATCATATTTCTAATCCCAATCGATATCTATTAAAAAACATCCTCCTAATCCTAACAGAAAAACTAATAAACAAGATCTATTTAAGACCCACCCTAGGATAATTATCACAATTCTCAAACGATTCAATATAATAAAAATTTTAAATCTCTTGATTTGTTTTAATTGGCCAATTTGTTTAAATTCATTAATTTATTTTTTTGTTTAGATATAATTATTTTCAAAAATTAATTATTTCTTTTGATTTGATTTCAATAAAAACATACAATTAAGAAGAAAAATTTAACTATTTAAGATTTTATTTTCGTTGGTTTTAAAAAAACATCTAACCAATTAAGATTTGATTTTTTTGTTAAAAATAAAATTTTAGCCAATTAAGATTTGACTTTTATAGGTTTAGAAAGACCAATTAAAATTTGATTTTTGCTAGTTTTAAAAAGATATATTTAACCAATTAAGATTTGATTTTCATTAGTTTTTTTTAAATAAATATTTTGTTGAGATTTTGATAAGAACCTTAATACGATTTTGTTTGTTTTAACAAATAAGTTTTTTGAATTTTAATAAGAAACTTAATTTAAATATTATTGGTCAACGCAATAAAAACAACAAAAAATATTGTATTGAGAGCTTTAATAGATTCATATATTTTATAATAAATTTTAAAAAAATATCCTTTGATAATATTTGATAAAATTCTTTAACTAATTCTTAATAATATCTTTATTTACATAATATTACCAAATTTTTTTAATTTTAATATATAAATATTTTTAACTTATATATCTATTATAATAAAATCGTAACAATAAGATTTTCTGTATCTTTGTAATAAAATAATAGAGGTTTTAAATCTTAGATTTTTTTTATTGGTCGATTTATTTTAACTAATGAATTTGTCTGAGTAACATTTGTTTAGATAATTTGTCACATAATTTGGTCTTATCTTTATCTCTTTGTAACAATAATTTTTTTGATTTTGTTAATAGAGATTTTGTTTATGATATGGTTACTTTTTTAAACTTTAATATGATTGGTTGTATTTTTGAACTTTAATTTGATTTTGTTAATTATAATTATTTTAACAAATAAGTTAGTTAAGATTATGATAAGATCCTTAATTAAACAGATTTTATTTGTTGAATTAGGACAATATCATTAATTCAATAATTAACAAAATACCTTATATTTAATTCAATAATTAGATTTAAAGTCCCTAAATTTGTTTTGATTGGTTAATTTGTTTAAAATAATTAATTTATCTTTTTGTTTATATAAGATTATTTTTTAAACGAATTATTTGTTTTTAATGAATTTCCATAAAACATATAATTAAAAAGGAAACTTCAACCAATTAAAATTTGATTTTTGTTAATTTTTTTAAAAATTCATATCAATTAAGATTTGAATTTTGTTTGTTAAAAAAGGAAACCTTAACCAATTAAGATTTTATTTTTGTTGGTTTAAAATGAAATCTCTAACCAAATAAAATTTGATTTTCAATGGTTTTTAGAAAAAACTTTAACCAATTAAGATTTGATTTTTGTTGGTTTAAAAATAAATATTTTGTTTTGATTTTGATAAGAACTTTAAGATGAGTTTGTTTGTTTTAACAAATAAGTTTGTTTGTAGTTTCATAAGAATTTTAATTTAAATATTATTGTTCAACACAGTAGAAAAAAAAAAATTATTGAAATATTTTTAATTCATTTTCAAATACCTTATATTTAGGGAAAATCAAACAAATGATATTCCTAATTCTAATATAGCAAAATTTTTGATCGAAATCTATATAAAAGATATTTCGTGATAAATTTAACAACACCAAAGATTTTTTGTACTTTTTTTTCTCTCAATTTTTCTTTTTCTTCATTGTGTATTTCTCTCAAAATTTTTTCATTGAAACCCAACAAATAAACCTAGAGGATTAAAGTTAAAATTCTAAAACTCTAGAAAATATACACTTAAATACATGTTCAAACGATTGATATGGTTCTTTATGATTTTAACCTACATTATTAATAATTTATCTATGCGAACACATTTATAATAATTTAAAATATTTTATAGTTAATTGATATATATATATATATATATTTTAAGGTGGGAACAAAATAGGCT
>OVBA01004997.1:0-21409 GCA_900406435.1 Lepidium aucheri
TTCATGCCGGGTAGATTATAAAACGCTTATGGGAATAGGGTCTGTTAGTAGCCAACTCGAGTTTGTTTGCCACGAGACTGGATTCATTGTTATTGTTCTCGCTGCCTAAGATTAGCTTTACTGAGTGTTGTCAAGCGCCTAGTTGGTTTAAGAGTNAAGATTAGCTTTACTGAGTGTTGTCAAGCGCCTAGTTGGTTTAAGAGTCACGCTGATCCGTGAAGCTCACCCCTCGAATCTGTTTTCTTATCTTGTGTTAAATTCACACTTTACCTTATTGATTATTGCTTTGTTTTAATTTCTTTGTTATTGCTAATTGATTTGTTCATTTTAAGTTTTAAGTACGATCTAGGTTGCTAGAAAAATCAAACTTTGATTAGCTTGAATTAGAATAGTTTACTGTATTCTGAGTGTTAACTACATTCCCAATCGGATTGACACCTATTTTACTACATCGACACACTAGTATAATAGGATTTGAAAAACACGCAAAAATTTATTATCAGTATCAATAATATTCTCATTTCCTTGTAGTACTTTTAGGTCAGCCTTATGTTTCCAAAGTAGGGATAATCCGCCGCTGAGACCAACTGGGTCAATAATGAAAGCTTCATCATAACCTAGCCACCTCTAAACCGAACTTACATAATTTTTTTTATTTTTTGTTTCCATGAGGAATAAATAGTCTGGAAATAAGGTCTTCCTTATTTCCTTTACATGTCGAACTGTCAGAGTATCTCTCAACCCCTGACAGTTCCAGCTGAGAATACTCATTGCGTATTGGGTGACTTAAGGAAAGTGACCTGACCTGAGTTATCTTGTTGTTCTTGTCTTAGGTTAGAATTAGTAATATCTTGTGTGAGCTTATGATTTTTCTTGTTACCTAGACTTGAGTAACCCGCTTCGGAGGAAGTTGATTATGTTTGTAATTGTTGGATTGAGTCGCATGTAACTGTGGAGTCATGTTTTGAACATTTGGTTTGGTATTTATGGACAACTAGAAGGTTTGGCACCACTTTTGTCTTGAAGAGAAAATCTTATTTTTCTTGTTTTATTTTGTTATTCGTTTTGTAAGAAACTATTTCTCATGAGTTGGAGACGGTGTTATGTTCTGCTTGCTTTCCACGTGATATGTCCCTTGTAACTTCTTTAACAGTGTCATTTTGATTAATTTCTTTAAGTTTTCCCATATCATGTCCTGAGCTTTCTCCTGCGAATTGTTGTAGATTATCCATCTTAATTGTTGATGTATCTTGCGATGTTTAGTCCCCACCAGAATTTTCAATTGGTGTCTTCTCTGTCACTGACTTTGGTTCGTCATTAGGTGTAGGCGTGCTAGCTGGGGAGGGCGTAGGAGAACTATCTTCTAACCAAGGACAATGTCGTCTCTCATGAGTTAACCTAAAACAATAGTGGCACGACTTCTTCGCCCGTTCAAACTCTGCAGAGACTTGAAGAACTTTACCATCAGGAAATCAAAATGATCTTTGTGGATGAAGAGGACTCTCAATGTCGTATAGTATTTTGACTCTTATAAACTCATGCAAGCTGGTTCTATTATCATCAAAATCAACCTATAAAACATCACCATATGTGCTGCCTATAGCCGCAAAAAGATCTTTTGTGTAATGTTGAATTGGGATGTTGAATAAACGGATCCATAGTGGAATTTTTGATATTAGTATATTGTCTTGTAGGTCTTTTTGGGAACAACTGCAACGCACCAATCTTCAAAGTTCCATAGACCAAATCTTGTAACGGCTAGAAGAGATTCTTCGGATGGAAATCTGAATTGGAAATGATCTTGAGAGATAACAAAGCCCACTATCTTTGGGTAAGATCTCCAAATCCGTGGAAGCGTGATCATGGTCTGAGCCATGTTCTATTTCTTGACATTCAAGAGATGGTCAATAAGTATATGTTTTTGGTCTTGAGTATTACTATAGTTACCCGTGAGAGGTAAATCCACCGGATCTTCATCAATAAGATTCATTGCTTGAAATTCTCCATGCAACCGGTCAGGTTCCATAGATCGGTTCAGCTAAACAAAGTATGATCTGATATAAAGAACTTTATCAATTCGTGTCAGGATTGGTGATTGGGGGTCATTAGAAAGTCCATTTTATGAACTTCCTGTAGAGTCTGGTGGCCGATTAGATCTGCTCAGAGAATACTAAAAGAAAAGATTATCGCGACATGCAACTATGCAAAAGGCATATGCGACCTATGATGTCTTGACTTGACTCATTGCATGTCTTCGATCATATTAGGAGATCGCTTTCGATGTCTTAAATGATGATGCTTAAGTATGAAAAGTGTTGTATGATGGACCGATTAGCTTGGGATTTATGCGCTTACAGAGAAACTAAGTATAGAGAGGATATTTAATATGATGTTTGTGTGAACCTTGATTAGGTAAAGAGGGTGGGATTTTGGCGGATGGGATTGTATCAGAGAATGATGAGAATCTGTCAAAGAAACCGACAACAACCAGATCATTCGGTGGGTTTACACTTACACTCTATCACGAGAGAGAAGAGAAGATCTTTACCTAAAATTGCATTTTTTTTTTGTCATTAACTTAAATTGTTTTCTAAAGAATAAAGGGATGAATGGAAAATCCATGGACTTAAAAAGCCCGAATGAGTCACCAAAATTTTAAATCGAAGCCCAAAAGAAAAACGAACTTTCAATTTCAGTTCCAGTTTCCGTCGCTCCTCATCTTCTCCAAACCCACCGGCCTCCCGGCTTTGCCTAAACCCTAGTAGCCACAGAGAAGGAGAAGCTTCAGCGTTTTGCCTTTACGATTGTTTGACCTACCAACCTGGCTCGGGTCAATCCCTGCATTCTTCTCCGTGGAAAGAAATGGCTTCTCCGCTGGAGTCTCTTCTCTCCATATCTGCCACTGTCTCTACAAGCTCTACTTTAGTCAGGCTCCGGATCTTCCGCCATGATATCCCGGACATTATCCAGAATTTGGGTGAGTGCTAAATAGCAAAATGATCGTATAGATATCCGATTGTTGCGACTAGACACCAGTACTAAACTTGCGGGGCTTAGGAATCTAAAGCTAGTATTTTTCTTATGGTAGAGGTTATCTACTGAACTGGCTTAGGCCTAATTGATTTGAAGTGTATGGTCAAATCATCATGTATCACATTGGAACTGAATTTGTTCTTAGAAAAAGTCACGGCAGATGGACTACTTCATGAGATTGTGCATTTCATATTCTTTGATTTCTGCTTATGGCAGACTCAAATGGAAGGGATTTTTAAAATTAGCTAAGTATATTAGTCTGCTGTTAAAAATCCCTTTCTCTCAGATATTTCTGTCCTCTGGGAAGTTTAGACTGTACAGTGTTCTAATTTCAGGTGACTTGAATTATTTATTTGCAGATATGACATCTGATATTGCACAACTTCTGGTTGACATAGTATTCCAAACATTGGCTATATATGATGACCGTGCCTCCCGGAAAGCTGTGGATGATTTGATTGTAAAGGGCTTGGAAAATGTTACTTTTATGAAAACTTTTGCGGCCATGCTTGTACAAGTTATGGAAAAGCAGTTGAAGTTTTGTTTTGATACCGTCTGTTACAGACTACTCTGTTGGTCTTGTCTTCTTCTCGAAAAAAGTCAATTTGCTACACTTTCAAAGAATGCATTTGTAAGAGTAGCATCAACACAGGCTTCACTACTTCGTATCATTATGCAGAGCTCTTTTCGAATGCAGAGGGCTTGTAAGAGATTTATGTTCCATTTGTTCTCTCAGGTCTGGCTTTATGCTGTACATTCTACTATATTTGATGAATTAATCAAATTGTATGAAGTGTATTTATTAAGAAAATTCTGGCTGTTGTTTTGTAGTCTCAAGCTATCTACAATTTATATATGGATGAAGTTAAAGGTTCCCGGATTCCATATAAGGATACCCCTGAGTTATTAGGACTACTGCTTGAGTACTCTTGTTCGTCTCCTGCTCTATTTGAGCATGCAAAGGTAAAATAATCGAATTTAGTTTCCCATTCTGCTCTTCTCTTTAGTGAAAACTCGATTTGTAAATCATCAATCTGTTTGTTCCTCATTCGCAGGTCATATATATTGATATCTATGTTAATGATGTCCTGAATTCCAGAGAAAAGCAAACACAAAATCTTAGTAAATCGTTCCAACCTTTTCTTCAACGTTTGTCACACAATGAATTTCAAACAGTCATCCTTCCAGCAGCTGTTAAAATGTTGAAACGAAATCCAGAAATTGTGCTGGAATCAGTTGGATTTCTATTAGCAAATCTAAACATTGATTTAAGTAAGTATGCCCTGGAGCTGTTACCAGTTATATTGCCACAAGCTCGGCATATGGATGAAGACAGGCGACTTGGAGCATTGTCAATGGTTAGGTGCTTAAGTAAAAAATCAAGTAATCCCGACACTATAGATGCAATGTTTGCTTCAGTTAAAGCCATAATTGGAGGTTGGTTTCTATGCCTTTCTGATCATACCTCTTTTTGGTTAACAAATTCATCATGTAGATATCTGTTAGTCTGATTCTTTCTATATAGTCAGCAAATAGGCTAAGTGGTGTTGTGCTATTTACCTAATAATATATTATCTTATGAAAAGCGGTCTTTTGTCTTTAGGTTCTGAAGGAAGACTTCAGTCTCCACATCAAAGAATTGGAATGTTGAATGCAGTGCAAGAATTGGCTTATGCTCCTGAAGGAAAGTATATTGGTTCTTTGTCGAGGACAATTTGCAGCTTTCTCATGTCCTGCTACAAGGATGAAGGTAAGATATTGCGTATTTGTTGTCCATGTCTCATAGTGTCCTCATTTCCATATTTGCTTCACCATCATACTTGGCATTTTTCTTTCAACTCTTTACCTATTGTTGTGTGCTAACTGATTACTGTTTTTTGTTGTAGGAAATGAAGATGTAAAACTCTCAATTTTGTCTGCTGTAGCCTCCTGGGGGTCACGGTCTTCTGATGCTATCCAACCAAACTTAGTTTCGTTCATTGCTGCCGGTCTTAAGGAGAAAGAAACTTTAAGGAGAGGGCATCTTCGTTGTGTACGAATTATATGCAGAAATCCGGATACCATATCTCAGGTCTCCTTCCAAACATCTCTTCTGCCTTCTATAATATCATTTTCTAATTAACTAAGTATGCTGCTCGATATATACTATAGATATCAGACCTGCTATCCCCTTTAATTCAACTTGTAAAGACGGGATTTACAAAGGCAGTACAACGACTGGATGGGATATATGCTCTGCTGATCATTTCCAAGATTGCTGCCTCTGACATCAAAGCAGGTTCAAACCAGCAGCTTATGTGTCACAGTCCTCTTTTTCAGTATAATATGGAGGTCCAGCTTTACTTTTACCTTAAACGTAATCATCTGCTTTGTCAACTCCAGAGGATACTATGGCGAAGGAGAAATTATGGACTTTGATATCTCAAAATGAGCCTTCACTTGTACAAATTACTTTGGTAATAATTTCCTTTGATTTCTTTTCGTACATAATTGTCAGCTCTTGCTATGGCAGGGTACTTACAACTTGTTTTGCTGTGTATTTCTTCGTTTGCTTTCTTATTTTTTTCATGTCTCAACCGAAAGGCCTCAAAACTATCAAATGATGATTGTGTAGTATGTGTCGAACTTCTTGAGGTGCTCCTCGTGGAGCACTCCTCCAGGTAAACGTCCTGCCTAATGTGTGAGATTCGATGTTTGACTGCTTGTACAAGTTTTAGTTATTTTTCCTGCCTGGTTTCAGGGTCATGGAAGTATTTTCATTGAAAGCACTGTCACAGGTAACCTAAAGCGACTTCATGACGGCTAACCCTTTTCTAAGCAAGTTCATTTTTCATGACCCATTTCAATGTCATGGGCATATGTTTCATCTCTTTTCTGTGCAGCTGTTTCTATTTCTGCTTTGCCATCCAAGCTGGAGTGTTCGTAAAGCAGCTTACAGTTCTGTTAAAAAGATCTTTCTCGCAACTTCACAGCTAGCCAGTACCCTTTTAGGCGAGTTTTTGGATTTCCTTACTCTTACTGGGGACAAAATCGCTTCTTCTAGAACCAGGTACAAATGATAAGCCTTCTTTTGTATTTTTTGAATGTAATTCACCCACAAAGCTACTAGGTTTGCTAACGTTTATTCTTTTTTTAATTAGCTCTGACATTATTTCCTAATGTTTCTCGGATCTTTGCTTTTAATATAATAATGGTTTTGTTTTGTTTGACATTTTGAAAAGTTCTGACATAATGTCGACTTGTTCATTCTAAAAGTAATTTGGCACCTCTGTAGTGACACAGATAATTCCGTGGATCATCAAGCTACGTTCGTCCCATCTGTAGAGGTGTTAGTGAAGGCGTTGATTATCATCTCATCGGCTGCAGTTACTGGACCTCCAAGCTCATGGATTGTTTGTGCCATGTTATGCTCGCATCATCCAAGTATAGTTGGTACTGGAAAGAGAGATGCTGTTTGGAAGGTATTGACATCAGTCGTTTGGCATGGATAATTTTACTTACTCATATTACTTGTATGTACAGTTTTTAATTGTGATATTCACCTTCTCATATATACAGAGGTTACAAAAGTGTCTTAAAACTTGTGGTTTTGATGTTGGTACTTTTTTGTCAACCAATGGAGAAAGTGTTTGCAAGGTGATCTCCTGACTATCAAAGATTTCTATATCCCTAAAACTTAAATATTGGTTGTTTCTTGACATTACTAATCAATTACTGGTTGAATGAATGTGTCAGAGTATACTTGGACCAATGGGTTTAATGAGTCCTAAAACTCCCGAGCAGCAGGCGGCAGTATATTCCTTGTCCACAATGATGTCTCTAGCACCAGAGGATACATTTACAGTGTTTAAGATGGTAGGTATTTTAAATAAATTTGTTTTTGTTTTTAATTACAGTTTGTACCGTTTAATTTTTTGCTGATGTCTTATGTTTTTCAAGCATCTGCAAGAACTTCCAGATCGACTCTCACACGATATGCTCTCAGAGACTGACATCAAGGTAAACCTCTTCACTTTTGCTGTATGTCTTTTAAGAGCAGATTATGGAGTTGGCGGTTTCCTTCCTTGCTCTGTAGACATTTGCGGAGCTCTAACGTTTTTCTTTAACATTTCTTAGAGTGTAATTAGTAGTTATTACATTTTAGGTGAAAGTTATGAGTAGTAATTAATTTGTATCTCTTATGATTTTATTCAGATCTTCAATATTCCTGAAGGGATGCTTTTAAGTGAGCAAGGGGTCTATGTTGCTGAGACAATTGGTGCCAAGTACACAAAAAAGGAGCCGGTACTACATGGGCTTATTCTAATTTTTTGTTTTACAGCTGTTACATGATTTCACTTAGCATATTGATCAAATAACATCTCTGTTTTGGTGCTTCCTGTAGAGTTCTAATAATTCCTTAAAGAAAGGATTGACTAGTAGAGAAGCTACTAATTCGGGCAGAAGGGACACTACAAAGTTGACTAAAAAACCTGGTATACATCTGTTGAAACACTCTACAGTTTTAATATTATGCCCTCAGCATATATATATTCGTCAGCCAATTTAATTGCAGACAAAGTAAAAACAGCAAAGGAAGAGGCACGTGAACTGATGCTTAAAGAGGAGGCCTCAATACGGGAAAAGGTTCACAGGATACAAAAAAATCTTTCATTGGTGCTTCATGCTCTTGGGGAGATGGGTCTTGCTAATCCTGTGTTTTGTCACAGTCAGTTACCTTCTTTGGTATGTAAATACGTGGTGCTTAATGTTGTGTAACAGTTGTACTACTACTAATCCATATGCTTTTGAGAATGAACAAATTTCAAAAACATTTATTTCTCATTCCACTGCCACAATTATGTCTATTTCGCATATCGAGTAACCATATTCCTAAGATTTACATCGTACACTCACTCTGTCTCTTTACCAGGCTACTTTCTTGGATCCGTTGCTGCGATCACCAGTTGTAGGTGCTGCAGCCTTTGAGAGCTTGGTGAAGCTTGCAAGGTGTACAGTTCAGCCACTGTGTAATTGGGCTCTGGAAATTGCAACTGCCCTGCGTTTGATCGCGATTGATGAAGTTGATGCTTCATGTGATTTCGGTCCATCAGTTGACAAGACTGGGAAGACATATGAGGGTCTTTTTGAGAGGATTATAAGCGGGCTATCTGGATCTTGTAAATCAGGACCACTTCCTGTAGATACTTTCACATTCATTTTTCCGGTGTGTTTTTTTACCTTTCTTGTTGACATTATTCTGATTTGTATATTCTTGCAGTAAATGAGCTGTGATTTTGTCTTGCCAGATACTGGAGCGAATTTTACTGTCATCAAAGCGGACAAAACTTCATGATGATGTGCTCCGTATTCTGTACATGCATCTTGATCCGATGCTGCCACTTCCAAGACTCCGGATGATATCGGTTTGGTGACTTGAACCCTGACTACTTTTACACATTCGTTGAGTTTTGGTGTCTATTACATTGTGTTTATTTCTTTCCAGAACCATTTTTTTTTTGACAAGTGATGTTGTTTATGTAGTCAGCTTCACTCTTAGAAATAACATTTGAACTTTTTTCAGGTTCTTTATCATGTGCTAAGTGTTGTTCCCGCATACCAAGCAGCTATTGGACCTGCATTAAACGAATTGTGTCTTGGATTGCAATCAGATGATGTCGCAAATGTATATATATTTTTATATATATAATAACTATTTATACTAAGCTAAGTTTCCTGTTCTTGAAAGTTATATCTCATTTTGTATTTACAGGCGCTCTACGGAGTATATTCAAAAGATGTTCATGTCAGAATGGCCTGCTTAAACGCAGTAAAATGCATTCCAGCTGTTTCCAAATGCTCACTTCCTCAAAATGTTGATATAGCAACAAATATTTGGATAGCTCTACATGACCCTGAAAAGGTTGCCTTTATAATTTAATGTGAAATCTAGTTATGTTTGCAGTCTATAGTTGTAGGGTTTTCAAAAAAAATATTTTCTGTATAAATGTTAGTTATATCAATTTTTATGGTGTCTAAATTATTATTATAATGTAATTGCGCTGGAGGCTGGCCAAGTTCTTGTCCTCTTTGATTTCATTGTTGCACCACTGATGCTCTGTAATCTAATTCTTGCAGTCAGTGGCTGAAGCAACAGATGATATATGGGCACGTTATGGTCATGATTTCGGGACTGATTATTCAGGAATCTTTAAAGCACTTTCTCATATAAATCTCAATGTCCGTTTAGCTGCTGCAGAAGCATTGGCTAATGCTCTTCATGAAAGCCCAGCATCAATCCAGGTCAATGCATTTCTTTTACTACTTTTTGTGGCAGTATGTATCGTATTTAAATATTAGTTGATTTTGCAGTTATCTCTTTCAACTTTATTTTCTCTGTACATCCGTGATGCTACATCTGGCGAAGATGTCTACGATGCTGGTTGGATAGGAAGGCAAGGAATAGCCTTGGCACTGCAATCTGCTGCAGATGTATTGACAACAAAGGATCTTCCTGCTGTTATGACGTTTTTGATATCCCGTGCACTGGTATTTTCTTCTTATCCTGTCAGAGGAATGCTTTTCAGATGAAAGAAGTGTACCATTCTTTGCCATGTTGCAAAGTGTTTTGCAGTGTTGTCACCTAAAAACTCACATTTTATGTTGTTTTTGGAAACTAAGGCTTAAAGGATTGAATATTATCCAGCAAGATATATGTAACTAAGTATATTTCTCAAGTGCAGGCTGACCCCAACACAGATGTTCGTGGAAGGATGATCAATGCTGGTATCATGATTATTGATAAGCATGGCAAAGAAAACGTTTCATTGCTATTCCCCATCTTTGAGAATTATCTAAATAAAGAGGTTTGTTCTACAAGTAACTCAAAATCTGCTGGATACATTGTTTGTTAATCATTAGTACGAATTTGTTCCGAGTTTCATCATTTTTCTTATCATTCAGGCTTCAGATGAAGAGGAATATGACCTGGTTCGAGAAGGTGTTGTTATATTCACTGGAGCACTAGCAAAGCATTTAGCAAAAGTGATAGCTCTATCATTTTTAAGAATCTTTTCACAAATTATTTATTTCTCTATCTTATATTTTCACTATGATGGCAGGATGATCCCAAGGTCCATACTGTTGTGGAAAAGCTGTTGGAGGTGTTGAATACACCATCAGAATCTGTTCAGCGTGCAGTCTCAACATGCCTTTCTCCACTTGTGTTATCAAAGCAAGTATGTTTCCCACAAAAATTGAGATCTTATCGAAGCAAACTTTGCCACGTAATCTGTTGGCTTGATAAAGTTCAGAGTTGATTTTTGTTAATCTTTAATGTTTTGTCAGGATGACGCCCCTGCCATATTTTTAAGGCTCTTGGATAAGCTAATGAAGAGCGATAAATATGGTGAACGTAGAGGAGCAGCTTTTGGTCTTGCAGGAGTAGTTATGGGCTTTGGTATTTCTAGCTTGAAAAAGTATGGTCTTATACTAACATTGCAAGAAGCACTTATTGACAGGTATATTTTATGCTTGTTTTTAAACTTCATTAACAATATGATATTTGAAATTTTTTATATGTGGTGCTATTCAAGTTATTTGGGATATGAGAAATGTTTGTTAGATTAATTTTTTAATTTTGTTCTGCTGAGGTCTTGAAGCTGTTCACTGAGGTACAGGGGCACCAATCATATATTGTGCAATGAATTAAACAGTCCACTTTGATAAATTAGCTCCACTGCTGATTTTTTTGTTGATGTCATTGGTGCTATCTTTTGTTTTGTCTCACATGTATGATATATGAAAGTTCATTGTTAGCTTTCACTTTCTAAGTTGTTTAAGTTTTGATTGCAGAAATTCTGCAAAACGGCGTGAAGGAGCACTACTTGCATTTGAATGCCTCTGCGAGAAGCTTGGAAAATTGTTTGAACCGTAAGAGAATGATTTATTGATCAACATGTCAAAATCTATTGTTTCAAATTGATAATATGTGATTTCATTCATCTGGTTTAGGTATGTGATAAAGATGTTACCGTTGCTTCTTGTGTCATTCTCTGACCAAGTGGGAGCCGTTCGTGAAGCAGCAGAATGTGCTGCTCGAGCTATGATGTCTCAACTCTCCGCATATGGTGTGAAACTTGTCCTTCCTTCTCTACTCAAGGTGATAGTTATATTATTCTGAAGTAATTTTTAGTACAGTGTTCTATAACTAAGGGTTTTTGCTCATGATCATCGGTTTTTATTGGGTTAACTATGTGATAACGCTATCTTCCTTTTCATTCTTATTCTTCGATCTTACATGATGGGTACTTTTCTGTTGATTTTGTTCTTTCTGACAGGGCCTTGAAGATAAAGCATGGAGAACAAAGCAAAGCAGTGTACAGCTCCTTGGTGCTATGGCATTTTGTGCTCCTCAGCAACTGTCTCAATGCCTTCCTAGGGTTGTGCCAAAACTTACAGAGGTATGAATGCATATAGATTTTGGTTGCTTTGTAAGTATAAGTCAGGGAAAAAAAATTCTTCTCTTGATTATCTGATGTTATCTAATAATATGAGATAAATATATACAGGTTTTGACGGATACCCATCCAAAAGTTCAGTCAGCTGGGCAGTTAGCACTTCAGCAGGTTGGAATTATATATCAAAATGACAAAATGTATTCCATATTTTATGGATTTTACTGACTAGCTTATCGTCTCACAATAATTCTAAGGTTGGAAATGTCATAAAGAATCCGGAGATATCTTCTCTTGTACCCACTCTTCTATTGGCCTTAACAGATCCCAACGAATACACACGACATTCTCTTGACATTCTTCTTCAGGTAAGGACCCTGTCTTATAGTCCTTCTGATTATACTTCTTTTATTTCCCTGTTTTGTTCTAAATCTTTGTTCTCTTTCAGACAACATTTGTTAATTCTGTTGATGCCCCTTCACTTGCACTATTGGTACCTATAGTGCATAGAGGATTAAGAGAAAGAAGCTTTGAAACCAAAAAAAAAGCTTCTCAAATTGTCGGCAATATGTGTTCGTTGGTGACCGAGCCAAAGGATATGATTCCTTACATAGGATTGCTCCTTCCGGAGGTTAAGAAGGTAATTTTCTGTTATTACCAAAATAATGAGCTGTCTCTTGTATGACATGTTTATTCAATCAACTGAACTCTGGAGTTTTCAGGTTCTTGTGGATCCAATTCCTGAGGTACGTTCTGTGGCAGCAAGAGCTGTTGGGTCACTTATCAGAGGAATGGGAGAGGATAATTTCCCAGATCTTGTCCCATGGCTATTTGAAACTCTAAAATCTGACACAAGCAATGTGGAAAGGTCTGGAGCTGCTCAGGGCTTAAGTGAGGTATGTAGAATGAGATGTGTTTTGTTTTGTGTTGCTTTGTGTTGTTTTGTTTCTTTTAGTGAAAACACCTGGTTTGATGTTGTGGAAAGTTGCTTAATTATCTGTTTGATTGTTAGCTTTATTCCTGACCTTAAACTTGTTATCTTCACATTTTTCAGTACATAATTGCATAGTATTAGTGTTTAAATATTCAATTTATGTTGATTGATTCTCTTAATCGAAAGTTAACTTGGTGAGA
Organism: Lepidium aucheri; assembly: GCA_900406435.1. NCBI lineage: Eukaryota > Viridiplantae > Streptophyta > Magnoliopsida > Brassicales > Brassicaceae > Lepidium > Lepidium aucheri. The sequence goes on from OVBA01004997.1 coordinate 12,603, forward strand.
CTCTTCTGTATATATGGTTTTGTATTCCCTTTAGTTGGTACATCTTGTAGTGTTTCAATCAAGTACAATTTAAACTGATATGGAGTATGACATATCTGGAAATACGGCAAGTTGTGATATCATTGATCTTAGCTTCTGCCTAAAAATTGTATCGCACAAATTCTAGCTGCATCTGTATCCAATTTTTTTCTCCTTTAATTGTCCTCAGGTTTTGGCAGCTCTTGGGACAGAGTACTTTGAGAATATACTTCCTGATCTCATTCGTCATTGTTCTCATCAAAAAGCATCGGTCCGAGATGGATACCTAACTCTTTTCAAGGTGAACTCAGTCGCTCTTCATGTGGTTTTCAAACGTCCCTTTTGTAAAAGAATTCTGAAAACTTTTGTTTTTAAATCGCAGTTCTTACCTAGATCCTTGGGTGCTCAATTCCAGAAGTACTTGCAGCTTGTGCTACCAGCCATTCTGGATGGTGAACTACCACTTTATGACAGACTTTCAACTTCTAAATTAGCTTTTAACTTATTAATTACATTGATGATGTGCTATGATGATTTAGGTCTTGCCGATGAGAATGAATCTGTTCGTGATGCAGCCCTGGGGGCTGGCCATGTACTGGTAGAGCAACATGCAACAACGTGCGAATTTACACTACATCTGTTCCTCTCTGATTTTTTTTGTATGGTCAAATCGATAATTTAGTATTGAGATCTGTAGATTGATCATTGATTAGATTTTTAACCCATTTTATTAGTTGTGTTACTAGGTATCACTGTTGTTCTTCATGAATCAGTGGTAACTATATATTGGAGTACTTTAAATAGAGTAGTTTGGTAAATTCAATTAGAGTAATTGTTGATATTTAGTAGAAGCTTCCTCTATATTTTTAGATCTCAGGTATTGTATTGGGAGACTGGATCCTGTAGTTAAAAGTATTATTATGTTTCACAGGTCTCTGCCTCTTCTTCTTCCAGCCGTGGAGGATGGTATTTTCAATGATAATTGGCGTATCCGTCAAAGTTCTGTCGAACTGCTTGGGGATCTGTTATTCAAGGTTAACAGCAATTTTATTTTTGTTGTTTTTTACTTTTCTTAACCTGTAGCCTATTATTTACTTGGTAACCAATGTTGTCATCCCCCTATTCTGTTATAGATGTTGCAAATGCTGTTTTTTTAGTGCGTAATAGGATGTACAGATTCTAAAGAATTGATATAATGACGACTACTTTCAGTATTATTCAAAACTGAAGCTAGTACCAAGAATATATCCTGATAAAGTGTAAATGGGTCCCAAACTTTCCTTAATAGATGATATTTGGAGTTTTTGTACTAGGTTGCTGGTACATCGGGTAAAGCTCTCCTGGAAGGTGGAAGTGATGATGAAGGTGCAAGTACTGAAGCACAGGGTCGGGCAATTATTGATATCTTAGGAATGGACAAGCGTAATGAAGTTCTTGCTGCACTATATATGGTCCGGACTGATGTTAGTTTGTCTGTTCGTCAGGTAATGTTGTTATTGCTATTTTTACAAATTTTGTTCGACTGTACTCAAACTTTAGTTAAAAATGAATTGAATATATCTGCTCTTTCAGGCGGCACTTCATGTATGGAAAACTATTGTAGCCAATACACCAAAAACGTTGAAGGAAATAATGCCAGTTTTGATGAGTACCTTGATTTCTTCCTTGGCTTCACCTTCCTCTGAGAGGCGGCAGGTTTGGATCGCGCTTTTCTTGTTTCTTTTTTGTATATTGTAAACCTACAGCTGCTCAAGTCTGTAATACCATGTAGGTAGCTGGAAGATCACTTGGAGAACTGGTCCGGAAGCTTGGTGAAAGGGTGCTTCCTCTTATAATTCCAATCTTATCTAAAGGACTGAAAGACCCAGATGTTGATAAAAGACAAGTAAGCTTTATGTTGAAGCAATAATTTACACTCATTAGTTTATCATCGTTGAGTAAATGATTTTGATTTATCAGGAATTATTCTTTGTAAAAGTTATTGTTACAACCTCACTAACCATGAAATTAATTTTTTAGTGTTACATTTATGGAGCTGCCAACGTGTCTGTGTTCTAGATATTTTGACATGTATTGATTTTATATCTCTTAAATGGGCAAGCCTTTGAACAAAAAAAATGGGCTAGGAATCACTGCATGTTATGTTCAATGATAGTGAGACCTGTTGCGTGGTTATATGTTCATATGTCATGCTTACATATTTTTATATTGACCAACTGATACGAAGCATAGGATTGTTTGCTTAGATGATATGCAGACTTATCTGACATATGTTAATCATCTCCCACCACGGTGATTTGATATCGTAATACCTGATTGACAGGGTGTATGCATTGGCCTGAATGAAGTGATGGCAAGTGCTGGGAGGAGTCAGTTACTGAGTTTCATGGATCAGCTCATTCCTACCATCCGGACAGCACTTTGTGATAGGTTTGTGTTGTTCTTCATGCATCTACTTCTGATTTTAGAATATTTCTTTATGCTATTGGAAGAACTGATATCTAAACCTCTACATCTTTCGTCTACAGTGCTCTTGAGGTTCGTGAATCTGCTGGACTAGCATTCAGCACTCTATATAAGGTACCTGATCTGACTTGTGTTGCTTATTAGATTATTCTAGTACCACTCTTTATTTACTGTTTGTCTACTTTGTGGCGAAGAGCGCTGGATTGCAAGCAATGGATGAGATTATCCCAACTCTTCTGGAAGCGTTAGAGGATGATGAAATGTCTACTACTGCCTTGGATGGGCTTAAACAAATTATTAGGTTTTCTTCTACTGTTTCCTCAGGCTCTTGATCCCCTTCCCAGTTTAAATTTTTCTAGTTTGCTGAATTCACTTTTGGAATTGCAGTGTCAGGACAGCAGCTGTTCTTCCACATATCTTGCCCAAGCTTGTCTATCTTCCTCTCTCGTATGTCTTTATGTTTGGTTCTGTAGCTATGCGTTGTTAAGCATGATAAATTCCTTTTTGGTTATTTATCTCAAAACGTTTATTAAAATGCTCTCTCTAGTGCCTTAAATGCTCATGCTTTGGGAGCCTTAGCTGAAGTTGCTGGTGCTGGTTTCAACACTCATCTTGGGACCATTCTACCTGCTTTACTCTCTGCAATGGGAGATGAAAACAAGGTGAAAAATGAGATTGTTATCAACCCTTTATTTTATATGAAAGCTATTGTTATCTGAAACTGAGATTCCCTTTCTTGTTGCAGGAAGTCCAAGAATTGGCACAAGAGGCTGCAGAGAGGGTGGTGCTTGTCATTGATGAAGAAGGAGTTGAAACTCTATTATCAGAACTTCTAAAAGGAGTGTCTGATAGTCAGGTTCGTTTGAAACCTTTTCATTTTAATATGTATTATATTTTTGCATGTTAGTAATTTAAGTTTCTATTTTTTTTGTCTTCAGGCTTCAATTAGAAGAAGTTCTTCTTATCTAATTGGCTACTTCTTCAAGAGTAGCAAGCTGTACTTGATTGATGAAGCTCCGAACATGATATCTACCTTGATTGTCATGCTCAGTGATTCTGACTCAAAAACTGTTTTGGTAGGCTGCTTGACCAGAAACAGAATAGTTGAAGCGAGTATGTCTTATTTAAATTATTTTACTTTAAACAGGTTTCCTGGGAAGCGTTGGCTAGCGTTATTGGTTCAGTTCCAAAGGAAGTACTTCCATCATATATAAAACTTGTACGTGACGCTGTATCTACAGCTAAGGACAAAGAGCGTCGGAAGCGCAAGGTGAACTTTGTGATTCAAAGAATGTCACTACACGGATGAAGCAAATTATTTCCTGTAAACTAATATCTGTTGAATACACTGTTTTACTCGAATTACAGGGAGGATATGTTGTTATTCCTGGTTTATGCCTTCCTAAATCTCTGAAGCCATTACTTCCAGTATTTCTACAGGTATTTCTTTATATCTTATTTTTCTCCCTTTTAAGGTCACCCTATATCAGATTATTGAATTGTGTATAAGTAGTGGTTTCTAGATGACTTAAAGTTGTTTCAAATTAAGCACTTTTTTCCCACAGAAGAGATGATTCAGTTTAGAAATGCAGAAAATTAAAGTTGCTTGCACTTACATGAGCAATCAAGAACTTTTATACTTTGTTTACAGATATGTGCTCTTCTTGATATGATTTCCAGGGTCTAATTAGTGGATCAGCCGAATTAAGAGAGCAAGCCGCACTTGGTCTTGGTGAGCTTATTGAAGTTACTAGCGAGCAAGCTCTAAAGGAGTTCGTCATTCCAATAACAGGGTATGCAGAGTGTAAATCTTCATTTCTTGAGTTGATACATCGTCTGCTACAAACCCACTTGTAGTCCTTTTTACTTTTCCTGGGTAGTATTGTTTTATCTGATGATGTTAAATTTGACATATGTGCTTTCAAAGTATAGAAACTATATAAATTTGACAGGCGAAGAAATAATTTTGCAGGATGTTAGAAGATCTTCGACTGAAAATGACCATAAATTGTTGTTAGGTATTATTGTGTATTGTACTGAGGTACCTTTTCTTTTTGTTTCAGGCCTCTTATTCGAATCATAGGAGATCGTTTTCCATGGCAGGTCAAAAGTGCTATCTTGGCTACGTTGATCATCCTAATACAAAGGGGTGGGATGGCGCTAAAGCCATTCCTCCCTCAACTTCAAACAACCTTTGTCAAGTGTCTACAAGACTCTACAAGGTTAGTCCGTCATATCTCTCTTGACTTCACTGCAACTGAAGCTTATTAATATTTAGCAAAAGGCAATGACTACTTCTAGAACAGTTTGGATCTTATGGAAGAGCAATGACAAAAAAATGCATTACTAAATTCACAAATAGTAAGGCAGATGTTACTATAATTTTGATCTGATACTTTGGTGAGCTTTTATATGTAACTCTTTACTGTTGGAAATAAGCAGAAGCCTAGATCTGTTTTGCTAGACAGATTAGTGTGTAACACCTCGTCGAAAAGCGGGCTTATATTTAGCTCTCCAGATTTTTACTTCAATTCCTAGTAGTGTAATTTTGTAACATTTGAACTTACAATAACTACGTCTATGGAAATGTTTTCTAGAAATTGGAAATGTTATAAAAAAGTGTATTAGTTATACTTCATTTGCCAATTTCTTGTTCTTGTGGACTTCGATATAACACATTTACAACTGCAGGACTATACGTTCCAGTGCTGCACTTGCCCTGGGAAAGCTTAGTGCATTAAGCACAAGGATAGACCCATTAGTTGGTGACTTGATGACAAGTTTCCAGGTAGTTATTATATCTTCTTTTAACAATGCAGATTTCCGTCGCTTGTTTATCTAGTTCTTATTTTCTAATGAAATTTATATGTATCAGGCTGCAGATTCTGGGGTACGTGAGGCCATTCTATCTGCTATGAGAGGTGTAATAAAGCATGCTGGGAAGAGCATTGGACCTGCTGTTAAAATACGGATTCTGGATCTCCTAAAGGATCTTATGCATCACGAGGATGACCAAGTTCGAATTTCTGCAACGAGCATGCTGGGCCTTATATCACAGGTAGGGTTTCTTACATGTGTAAGGTACTTGTTCGTCTTCTTCCTGTGGTTCACACGACACACTCATACCATATTAAGACACTTCTCATTTTGATGCTATTATGTTACAAGTTATACAGCTTCGAGCTTATGGTTTCCTATATGTATATTTGTTGGAATTATAATTAGGGTGTGTTAACTATTATTGTTTGTTATGCTCTAATGAAGCCTTTAAGCCTTTTCCTTTACCTATTTTTGCAGTACTTGGAAGCTGAACAGATCAGCATTCTGCTTCAGGAAGTCAGAGATCTATCTGGTTCACAAAATTGGGGTGCTAGGCATGGCTCAGTTCTCTGTATTTCATCCTTGCTGAAGTACAACCCTTCAACCATAATGGAATCTTCACATTTTTCCTCTATGTTAAATTCACTTAAGGGCTCTTTGAAGGATGAGAAGGTACCTCAGTGAGTAATAATGTATCATTGTCCTGTATAACTCTAGTTTCCTGACGTCTTCTTTTATACAGTTTCCATTACGTGAAAGCACGACAAAGGCCTTGGGAAGGCTTTTGCTACATCAACCTGTGTCGGACCCTTCCAATACAACAGTGGTTATTGATGTCCTTCCATGCATAGTCTCAGCCTTGCATGATGATTCAAGTGAGGTTCGAAGAAGAGCACTCTCTTCACTTAAAGCTTTTGCAAAAGTAAGTGCTGAGATTCAAGTAGACAATTCGTGTGGATTTATTCCTTAGTGATGCATGCAGTAGTAATTTAAGAGATTTCCTTACAGGTTAACCCGAAAGCTACCATTGCAAATCTAAGCGTTATGGGGCCTCCTCTTGCTGGATGTTTGAAAGATGGTAGCACACCAGTGAGACTTGCCGCAGAAAGATGCGTTTTGCACGTTTTCCAATTAACAAAGGGTATTGAATCTAAGAACTTCTCTCGTCTAGTTATGCCCACAATATTTTGCGAAGTTTCAGTGCAGCATTTATCTGCTTCAATTAGTAGTTTTGAAAAGTGTTGCAAAAGGAGCATGTTAATCTTTTCTTTTGATTCTCTCCAGGCGCAGATAACGTTCAAGCAGCTCAAAAATATATTACAGGGTTGGATGCCCGACGATTATCCAAGCTATCTGAACAAAGGTACGTTATCTTCATTTTTTACTTATAATACCTTTTAATCTATATAAATCCAAAGCGATATTTGTAGACCGTAATAAAATCATAACAGTTAAATATGATAAGGTCAGATGGCTTTGTATCTTGCTTTTAAATTGCGTCCATAAAAGGACTCAAGATATGACTTCTCTTGGGCCTTGTGAGGATATACTTTAGAGTGATGAAATCTATAACTTAATTTAAAGTTTGAATAACTTAGCTAAAGCCCGTTGATTACTAAACTCACCATAATTACGGGGTTAGCATCAGGTTGTTCCGTTTGGTCTGGTCGGATTCAAAACATTTGGCTTGGTTTGATATTTTTACCAGGCCTCCTAACTCACGTTTTAACTTATGCAGCGATGACAGTGGAAGTGAAGATGATAATGTGAGTGGCTAATAGGGAACTTGTGCTCTTTTTCATCTCTCTGTTGAATCCATTTTGTAGGAGAGGCTCATTTTGGCAGAAGCATTGTCCCATGAGTTGTGGTTGATACTATTATCTCTTTTCCTTGGCGTCAGAATATAGATACAATATACACAGGTTTGATAGAGATGCCTGATTTTAATTTCCAAATCTTCACACTGTATTCTCGTTTGGAAAGCTTTTATCTCGTTTTCTTTATTTGATATTGGGGCAATTCCGGTTTTGTAATATTGTAATATTGTAAGGGGTTTAATTTTATTTTGCTCTATATAATACACAACAGAATTATTTAAATAACAAACTTTTAAATCTAAGTCACTAGTTTAGAGAACTCAACATTTTGTAGGAGAAATCTCATTAAGAAAGCCCCCAAATGGCAGTTTCTTTTTACAACAGTTAAAAAGTTTCGTCAATTTTTTGTATAGTTTGAAATTATACGTAAGAGGCTTGATTTAAATAATAAAAATGGAAATTCTGTAAAATCTGAAATTTTATTTGTTAAATTTTAAATTTATTGATCCTAAGATCTGAAATTTTATGTAGAAGCTATTAAATTAAAAGTGATAAAAAGTAGATATTGTAAATTTAGGTCAAATCTTAAGGGTTTCTCAAAGTTATTAATTAATAAGATCTTTCTACGTGTCAGATCCAATGATTCAAAAAATTTTTGGATTTATTTATTTTTAAAAAACTAGATAAAATATATCTTTAAATAGATTTTTTTAATATTTAGATAATCCTTATCAAAAAAGAATTTCTAACATAAAATAAATCTTAATCTAAAAGAAAATCGGGAATATTAATTGTTAAAAAATTAATTTTAACAAAAAGTATTTTTTATTACTAATCTTATTATATAAAAAAAGGTTTTCCAAAGTTAGCTATTAACAGGATCCTTTCACGTGTCAGATTCAATGATCCAAAATTTTCTTGGATTTATTTGTTTTTAAAAAACTAGATAAAATATATCTTTAAATATATTTCTTCAATATTTTGATAATCCTAATCAAAAAAGAATTTCTAACCTAAAAGAAATCTTAATATAAAACGAAATCGAAAATATTAATTGTTACAAAAATTAATTTTAACAAAAAGTAATTTTTATTACTAATCTTATTATATAAAGAAGGGTTTCTCAAAGTTAGCAATTAACCAGATCCTTCCACGTATCAGATCCAATGATCCAAAATTTTCCTAAATTAATTTATTTTGAAAAACTAGATAAAATATATCTTTAAATAGATTTCTTCAATATTTAGATAATCCTAATCAAAAAAGAATTCCTAACATAAAAGAAATCTTAATCTAAAAGGAAATCGAGAATATTAACTGTTGAAAATTTAAGTTTAACAAAAAGTAATTTTAATTACTAATCGTATTATATAAAAAAAATTATTATATTAAAAACTTATTTTTATAAAACGAAGTATTATTATTATCTTATTATATAAAGAAGGGTTTCTCAAAGTTAGTAATTAAAAGGATTCTTCCATGTATCAGATCCAACGATCTTATTATATAAAGAAGAGTTTCTCAAAGTTAGTAAAAAAAGGGTTCTTCCATGTGTCAAATCCAACGATCATAAAACTTTTGGTGATATATTTAAAACAATAAAAAAATAATTGTAACTATATCACAATATATATATATATCTATTTAAAATCCTATTATATGAAGGAACCAAATCCTAACATAAAA